>JAUZSU010031005.1:0-22019 GCA_034780255.1 Parotocinclus maculicauda | reverse complement strand
TTTTTGTAGTAAATGGAAATGTTAGGCAAAGACCTGTAGGTGGCAGTAGAGGGCTGGGGGAGAAACTCAGGAGTTTTCGGGTAATTATGCCAGAGACGAAGAGTTTATTCACGGATATTACATACTGTACACGTTCTTTGGTACAAATTAAGCGAAATTTTGGTCCAAATAAGCGAATAACAATACACGTATATAATAGGATTTGTTTTGGTACTTTAGGATTTGGTCCGAATAAGCGTCTGGTCCCATTAACCGGTGGTCCAATTAACCGGAATCCACTGTACTTAACAATATGCAGAATTATGTACCATATATGTTGTTTTATAGACGGTGTCTATAAATATATCCAATCCACTGTCTGTTTGATTACGCTTACGTTCGAGACGTTCTGCGATGTTTTTCATTATTGTCACATTTACTTGAGGTGCTCTGCTCCTGAGCCGATTTGGACTTTTACCTTTCCCCTCCCCCTCCTTGCCATGGTCATGTATCTGATCCTGAGCGCTTAATTGACGGCGCTGATCAGCGCAGGGCCGTTCCTGTGCCAACAGAGGTGTTAGAGGGTGCCAGCGGAAATAACGCCCACACTCCAACTGATAAGAGCGTGCTGCGGCCTCACCTTTATCACACTGACCTGATATCAAAGCTCAGCCGTCCAGCTATCTGTACACTTGCCCAGCGGTGAGAAAACTGGCGGCTCACATAAGAGGGAGCTATTATTAGCAGGAAGTGAAAGGCAGTGCTAGCGGTCAACACAGAATATTTTTCCTCAGATATGTAGTTTTGTAATAAAACTGAATCAGACCGGTGAAAGGCAGACGTAGGGTAGGGATTAAACTAAGTTGTTATGCTGGATAGTGTGGCAGATACGAAGCAGAGCAAAGACTGGTTGGATAATATGTAATTGCATCTGATGTTGACAGGCCGGTTAGTTTTCCGTCCGCTTTTTAAACCAATATTTTAAAAAGTACTTTAAAATCTGGAAAAGGTATGAATTTGATTATCGTTAATTATTACAGAAAAGGCTAAGAGACTTCACTGGTTGATTAATGATTATGACGTGAAAAAGTGTGATGGAAGATTTTATAAATGTACAATTGATTTATGCTCAATTTGACTCATTGCTGAAAATCCCAGTATGTTTCTGATATGGCCAATCAGATATCATATAACACCAGTTGTAGCTGTTTACTGTTTACTTTAAATCAAATACTAGACATCAATCATTTTCAGTATAGTAACATACAATGAAATACAGTGGGGCCTGGAAATTTTTACTTAATTGATTCCAGGAGGTTGTTCAGACTCCACTTGATCAAAGTCAGAATCAAATCTTTCCCAGAATAAGATTAATCTGTTCCCCCAAATTATTGTTTTTTTTTTACTACATTTGTATGTAATTAATGATTAAAAGCATGAATAAAGCAAAGAACTATAATGCAATATTAAATAATTACTGAAGACATTAAATAAATGAAAGATAAATACATGAAAAATGAAAATAAAGAGTTTTATTTAGTGTGTCTATCTTCAAAGTTTTGTTGTGAAAGAGACATCCATATTCCGAGGTTTCACTTTAAAGACAATACACTTAGGGGTGTTTCTATACTGCTTGTTATATTGAGGCACTTTAGAGGGGCACTGCTGTACCCTTCTGATTGCCAATCAAACTAATTTAGTAGATTAAGTTTGTTTATTTATTTGGCTTTAATGTTGCTATCGGCATCAGTGGCCATCTCAGCGACACACACAAGGCTATTTCCATACACAAGTTCATCTCAAGACTAGTCATATATACACACACACACTAGTCAATGTCAATTTAGAGTAATCAATTAACCTAACACTCATGTCTTTGGACTGTGGGAGGTATCCGGAGTATCCGGAGTAAACCCACACAGACACAGGAAGGACATGCAGACTCCACACAGAAAGGACCCATACGGCTCCAGAATGGGATTGAACCCGGGACCTTCTTGCTGTGAGGCAGCGGTGCTACCCACCGAGCCACCGTGCTGCCCAAGTAGATTAGGAAATTTAAATGTAAAGTGGATGAGAAATTAAGAACAAATGAATTTGTGGGTAATATAGTTATGGGTTACATGGGTAATGTAGTGCATGTAGCCAATTTTTTCTGAGGGTTTCCTGTAGGTTTAACAATCCAGGATAAAGTTGACTAATTACTGCCATTTTTGGGCAGCATATTACTGTGGCATGTGCCCAGTAATGTGGCTCTGATGATGCCCCTGATTGCATGTATGTTTGAGTGGCAAAAATAACCACCCAAAACATTTTTTGTTCAGTTTTGTAGTTCAGATGTTATGTCTAAAACTGTAAGTGATTATGGGTTGTTGAAATACTTCAAATAATAATTTGCTAAGGACCAAAGTCTTAAATGGCTGTTTACAAGTGTTTTATTTGCGCTAATGTCATTACTCTAGGGTAAGGTTGACATATTCTTAAACATTTACTTTTAATTTCCTTATTACTCAACGAGGTCAATAAGGGATGAAACTTCTCTTAATTTTTAATCTAAATTTATTTTATGAGCTCTTTTCTAGGTACAAACTGGAAGTGATAAGGGACTTATATAAGGAATTAAATAATTGCCTTGATATCATGGGAGCCGTGCAAGTACACAGCACATTAACCCTTGGGCTATATTTAGTGGCATTTTCTGATATTGTCTTAACAAATGTAATGTTCAGTAAGATCGAGTGTGGAGGAGTCCAGAATTCAAAAATCCTGACTAGTCTGTTTTTAGTGCAGATATTTTTGTTTGTGTTGCTCAATAGGTTAAATGGATCATAGAAAGCTACAGCTAGAGGTTTACTGTAAAAGCCACCCTCTGTCACTTTTTCTCTTCCTATCGCATGTCCACACCCAGTTCTGCCACACCTTTCCTCTCTAAGCCCCCCATCTTTACGCCCCCACACACCCACACTCAGTGTCTACCTCTCGCTGTCACATTCTAACAATGTAAGACCTATAGTAGCGTAATACACAGCTGCTGAAAGGAAACGTGCACTTTGAATACTTGAGCTGCACGTTATCATGCACATCCGCTCAAAGCAAACCCATAGAGGGCGCAAGCATGTGTGTTCCAGTGCAGTACTTTCCACAGTGAGGGTGTGTATCTGTGTAGCATGGGTGGAGGTGTGTGTGTGTGTGTGTGTGTGTGTGTGTGTGTGTGTGTGTGTGTGTGTGTGCATGTATGTGTAGGTGGGTGGTGGAGTCTGAGTGTACGCTAGGAGGAAAGTAACTAGCACTTTAGCCACGTGATTTCATCTGGAGGAAGTGAATTTCATTTGAATTGATCACACTATGCCGACAGGAATCACCAGCACCAAAACAAGAAACCCCAAATGCTCCACCCTTCAGGAGGGGTAGGTTGCACCACGGAGGGATTAAAAGAGCGTGGTTAGGCCCTGCTTCTTTTTTTCTGAATGGGGATGGTTCATTATCCACACAGTAGAGCTCCTCCTGAATAAAGGAACTAAATGAATCTTCTATTTCCCATTTGGGCCTGAGGACTAAGGACTGAATTACATGTGACTCACTTTGTTTGGCTGATTGCTCCAGGTGAAAAAGAAAAATATTGTTGTAAAAAAGTCAAAAAATGCCAAAGCTGTTTTGCATGCCAAACAGATGAACAATGGTGAACAATTGATGAACAGAAAAAAAATATTGTGTGTATACAAATATCTTAAAACATTAGATCAGTGAGACTTCATCCAGACACACAGAGAAGGATCTTTAAGGTAGCAATGCTTGGGTAAGTTGGATTGGGTTGGATTGTCCCCCCGGTATGTAACCGTGACCCCCTACTTAGTCCTACTCAGCCCTATCCAGAGCCCACTACCCTGAATACGGAAAGCAGAGTAAAATATAGAATAATCAAGAGAAGGTGAAAACTGGTGCATCAATAAAACTGGACATTTATATTAATTAATTATATGGTTTACCACTCAATCAGGTACTTGTTATACATTTTTGTGATGGCACAGGATTTTTAAGGCTGTTACCAAACCAAATGTGATTTTTTGGATGGTGAAAATGGGACGCTAATCGCTAATCGCGGTCTAGTACCTGCACTCTTTTACTACGGAGCTACGCTGTTGTAACACATGCAGAATGTGGCTTGGCATTGTCTTGCTGAGATAAACAGGGACGTCCCTGAAAAAGACGTTTGTTACAAAATCTGTATGTATCTCTCAGCATTAATGGTGCCTTCACAAATGTGTAAGTTACCCATTCCATGGGCACTAACACACCCCCACACAATCAGAGATGCTGACTTTTGATGCTGATAACAATCCGGACAGTCCTTTTCCTCTTTTGCCCGGAGAGGACACGACGTCCATGGTTTCCAAAAACAATTTGAAATGTGGACTCTTCAGACCACAGGACACTTTTACACTTTGTGTCAGTAAATCTCAGATGAGCTCAGGACCAGAGAAGCCGGCGGTATTTCTGGGTGTTGTTGATATATGGCTTTCACTTTGCATGGTGGAGTTTTAACTTGCACTTGTAGATGAAGAGATGACCCGTGTTCACTGACAGTGGATTTCTGAAGTGTTCCTGAGCCCATGTGCTAATATCCATTACAGAATTATGTCAGTTTTTTAATGCAGTGCTGCCTGAGGGATCGAAGGTCAAGGGCATTCAGTGTTGGTTTTCGGACTTGACACTTACTTGCATTTATCCTGATTCTCTAAATTTTTTGATGAAATTATGGACTGTAGATGATGAAATCCCTAAATCCCTTGCAATTGCATAATGAGAAACGTTGTTCTTAAACTGTTGGACTTTTTGCTCGCGGAGTTGTTCACGGAGTTGTTCAAGTGGTGAACGACTGAACCTTTGCAAAAAACAATTAAGTTTATCAGTTTGAACATTGAATATCTTGTCTTTGTCGTGTATTCAATGGAATATGGGTTAAAAGGATTTGCAAATCATCGTATTCTGTTTTTATTTAGGTTTTACACAACGTCCCAACTTTATTGGAATTGGGGTTGTAAGAACTATGGAAAAGTGCCTCCAGTGTGAAAGCACCTTAAGGCCTCTGGCAAAAATGAGCCACCAGTTATACATGCCAAAAATAAAAGGCTGCCAAAAATCACTTCTGCATACCCCACTTCCTCTGGTACCATGGCATTTTCTGTCAAGTGATTAATAGTTTGGGTGTGGTTGTGTGTGTTGGTGAGAAATGAACTATCATCACCAAATCTAAGATGTCCATTTATAATAAAGCTACAACAAATGCAGTGCTCTCGTTGTTCAGTTTATTTGTATAAACAGATCAGAACAGAAATGTTCATTGCACAGTTTGAAATGTGATAAAAACATTAAACAGAACAGACGTCACAGCCGTTTGATTACGACGGCTAATGCGAGCTACGAGGAAACCATTTTTGTCAGGATTATGTTAGCTAGTCAGTGAGATAAAATGAGCTACACTGACAGGATTTCTGAGAAGATGATTATTCAGAATCCAATCTTAATCATATCCAATAACCTGACTTATGTGCTAACCTGGCATATGCTGTCTTTGGTTATCACTAGCCAGCTAGATAATACTGTATGACCTAACCTGGCAGAGTTTGAAAATACAAGCTAAACTTACAAGATTTATAGTAAAGTGTACACTAGAGCATATAATTATAGTTTTAGAGTTGTGGTTTTGCACTCATTGGCCACTTGTGTCCTGTGTCTATTAAAGAAAATGCTGCTGGTTTTTTTTCTGGTTATGCTATAAATGTCATTAATTTATTGCTTATTCCCTGGATAACCCATTTTGTGTGTGTTTTGGATGCTTTTTTCTTTAATGTTGAACTTTTCTTTATTTGTATTTTATCCAAAGCAAGGAAAGGAAATAAGGATAAAGCAATTAAGACTAAAAGAAAAAGATTTTATTTATTCATGAAAACATTACTTAGTGATTCACCCCTTTTTAAACTTATCCTAGTCAGGGTTTCAGGGTGGCTCCAGAGCCTACCTTTCACAGCATGCAAGCTAGTAGGTACCATGGACCAGGTGCCAGTCAATTGCAGCGGGGGCTAGGGGGCTTCCTTTCTACAGAGTGAAACAAAAAAGGAAAATGACATATCTGATAGGCCCCCACACCTATATCTGTCCAGAACATGACCACCACCTTGAAAGCAGCCATATTGGATCAAGGGCAAGTTTTTTTCCAGTGGGAAGGTGGTCATGTAGCATATCAGAGAAGAACAGAATTGTCTCAGAAATCGATTGTGGAATCGATCAGACTTGCAATATCTCTTCAAAAGTTTTTTAAAAGTTATCAACACAAAGGTCGAAACTTCTGATGTTCGTCACAGCTAACTAAAGATGGAATTCCTCAGTTTTGATCCAAAAGTCTGGAGAACAGAGCTGCTGTATCATAGCCGCAGACTTCAGCAACCATATTCAGAGAAACCGGGACTGTGGACGACAAGAAACTGAAGACCGATACCAACTAAGAAACCTTACCAATGGTTTTGCAAGCCTTGGCGAAAAGTCCCCGATGCAGCTCGCAACATGTCCTGTGTCTTTTGACTCACCCTATAACTATACTATAATATAACTATAATTATACTGTGTTGCATAAAGTGTTGTAGCCAAGGTTTTTGGTTAGACATATTTATTTATTAAATATAATAACAATAATAATAATAATAATTTTATGTTTATACTTGTCATTTCAGGTCACTTGCTTGAATGGAAAAGACTCTTGCCTAAGAAACATGGATGTGTTCTCAAATGTGATGCCTTTGTCCTTCAAGCTAACTTCTGCCCCTGGACGGGATGAAGACGCAAATAGGACACTTGTGTAAGGAATATGGTATCAGGTTTTTAAAGATCTGCATGACCCCGTTGTTCTCCATAGTCTCACATTGTAAGGTACAGTACATCATATTCTCATTAACTGAATATAAAACACTTGTTGTATGTTTAATAACAAATAGACCAGTTTACTGTCTATAACTGGAGTATAACAGTGGACTTTACTGCTCCTTCTGTTCGCCTGTGCCTTATGTAGGCAATCAGCATTAAGTTTCATGATTGTGATCAAATTTGACAACAGTTAAGTGTAAAAAGTACTTACATATGTAACCATAATACAAACGCTCCTAGATTTATGATGGACTTGCTTTCCAAGCAACCGTACGTTGGGTAAAAATCGAGGAACTCGAGGATAAATTTATATATGTATATATTCCTAGCTTATCTTAAACATGATCAAAATAAGAAACTTAAAGCTTACTTTATAACCTATTTATTAATGTACACTGCTGACAAATATATGGGTGTATTTCAGCGATAAGGAAACAAGTCAAAAGAAAGTTGTTCTTTAACCTCCTTAGACCCTGCGTCCTCATATGTGGACATTACATATCTGCAATATTAGCAATAATAGAAAGCTACAACATCCGTAAAGATAGAAAGAAAGTACTCATATGAGGACATCTTGTACAAAGACAAAATTTATTTTGAATACTTATGTCCTACTAATCACAAATAGCTAAGTGAAATTAAAATGCACACCAAGCAAAAGTCCGGGTCTCAGGAGGATAATGCAAATAATAACTTTTGTTTTATTAGTGAAAATGCGCTTATATGAACGGCTGAAAGTGCGGGAGTATCTGAATGTTCCCTGATCTTGGAATTGCACATCCTGTAATTTTCCAGCCCTTGCAATGCCGCTGCAACACGGATTGTCTGAATGTGAAGCTTGGAGAGTCTTAGTTCGTTTTGGAGCTGCTCAAACACAAACAACGGTGCCAACAACACTTGGAACATCCCAAAGCATGATTAGCAGACTGTGGAATCGCAATCAGGAGACTGGCACAGTAAGAAGAAGTCTAGGGCAGGGTCGCCCATGTGCGACCAAGAGGACAGCAAGAGATGACCTCTACATGACCTTATTGGCCAGAAGGAACACACAACACTGGAAGAATGGCAGAGGATCCCACAAGAACTGCTGAACAATCTGATCGTGTCCAAGCCACATAACTGTCATTGTGTTTTGGCACTCTTGGTTGACCATACACCCTACTGAACGGTCAATGTGTGGTAAGTTAGTTACTGTTGTGCGAATATATCTTATTTCCTCAATGAGCGATTTGTTCCTTGTGGGCCTCCTTTCCTGAGTAACATTTCATGCCAAGTTTGAGTTTGGTGAGTTTTAAAAAGGCGAAGTTGCGTCCTAGACCAATAGGGCTACTGCTCTGGGCATGGCTAGGGCTTCATGTAGTAGTACTGCAAAAGCAAAATGGAGAAAATGCTAATGGTAGCTGCATGTAAGTACATAATTTTATGTTACGCATACCGATTTTTTTATATGAAAATATGATGAACCCACAGCCTATTATCTTTCATAGTCTTCTTTTTTTTATCAGAAGCAGAAGTAAAGCTAGCAGTACTCCTCTCTATTGCTTCCTCATTCTCACTGCAATATTGCTAGTCAAGGCCCCACCTGTTTCACAGGGGGAGTATAAGAGTGAAAGTTATTTGTGTGTTTGTGTGTGTGTGTAAAAGTGACCGGTCATGTGCTCGCTTGCTTGTTAGCTCATGGTTGGACTAGAGACTGTTCTACATTTACATTTACAGCATTTAGCAGACACCCTTATCCAGAGCGACTTTCAACTGATCACAGATTACAGTCTTACAATTGAAGCAATGGTGGGTTAAGGGACTTGCTTAAGTACCCAACTGTGGCAGCTTTGCAGGATTTGAACCCTGGACCATCAGGTCCAGAGTCCAGTACCTTAACCGCTAGGCTACCGCTAGGCTACCACAGCTGTCTAATTTGGTGTACTAATTTGTAAGAAGTTTTTAATGCTATTAGTAAGTATATGTACCTGTCCTATTGTAAGTAGTACTCCTTTACTCCTTTGTTTGTCCATGCTTTACCTGTGTTTTCTCGTTAACCTATAACTATACAAACTGGTTCACATTATGTCGTTGAGTCTCTGTTTCATCTGGCTCATCTTCTGTGTTGATCATAATACTAACACTAATACTTTCAGTGCATTTTAGGCTTCAAAGAAAAGTCCGGGGTCCATCATAGCATCCTCTTAACTGTTACAGTTTTCCCTACACAGAGTCGTAACAGTCTGTTATTGTATTTTCTCTAATTATTGTGAATTTCCATTAATTAAATTTATAGTGGCATTACGGTTGTTGTGTAGTTGGTAGCGTTCAGCTCTTTTTTTAGCGGTATCTTTGACACTATAGTTCGTACGCAGTCTGGTGGAAAATTACCCTTGATATTTACATTACATTAATGTCTGGGCAACGTCCATTTCAATCAGCAACCTGTTTCACTAAGCGTAATTCTGTCGTACATGTGCGAAAACGTCGCGATGCAAGCTCAACTAATTCAGTATGACAGATGTCTGATAAATGTACAAGTAGTCATCAGATTTACAGCTGTCTTTACTGGATATGCGTTATCCCTTTTAATCTGATATAAGATGTGCACTTACTGCTCATTAAATGATCTGCAGATATACGATACGTAGTGTGCATGTGAATACACAGTGAACGTGTCGGTCAGGGGTGAGGATTTAGTTCTGGGCTGCACAGCTTAGAGCTGCATGGCTCAATACTGTACCCACCACTGAATACTAGGGAGGAAGTGATTAAAATAAACTTAGTTTGAATGTGCGATGCGTGACAAATCATTTCAGTGTGCCGCACAACTATCCCTCTGAGACCTAAATATGGCCGAGAGCTGGTTTAGGCTGTGAAGGGCAGAGAGAGTTGAATTCGGTGCATTGCCACATGTATAGAGACACTCACACAGAGAGAAGTGCACTGTCACGTCTCTGTGAAAAGGTTTTCCAAACGTGAGTCAGCATTACAGAATGGGAAGAACATGCATGTACACACAGAAAGGTCAGGAGAGTTTTTGGACAGTCTATTGCAGGCCACAGTGACTCCGTGGGAAAGGTTATGTTTGTTTTGGCACTGTCAACATGCCTCGGGTTTCTGTGGTTTGCCCGACCGGACTGTACAGCCGCAGAGTTGTGTTTTCACAGCATTCACTGTGTCTGTGGGTCGACCTGCAAGACATAATCGAATAAAATGCATGCACTGTATGTTATATAATAAGATCATTCACATTTCAAAAGGAGCCGAACCATTTTAGAGCTGTTACATTTATTGAGTTGGCCCAGATTTGGGAAAAAATGAATTTCAAATAGTTTAGCATGCTGGTCCAAAAAATGTTTTCTGTTACAGATAGTTTTATATAGATAGATTATAGATTATAGTACAAATTGGACAGTTCCCACCATTTGGTTGATCTATGTCCCCACCCTCACGTATGGTCATGAGCTTTGGGTAATACAAGTAGCCAAAATGAGCTTTATCTGGCAAGTTGCTGGCAGTGCTTTCCGTGATTAGGTGAGGAGCTCAGCTGTTCATTTGTGCTGAGAGGAGCCAGGTGAGGTGTTTTGGGCATCTGATAAGGACATCCCCTGGATGCCTCTCGCTGGATGTATACTAGACTTGGCCGACTTGGAGGAGGCCCCAGGGCAGGCCCAGGACCAGCTGGAAGGATTATATCTCCCGAGTGGCTTGGGAACAGCTGGGGATCCCACAGGAGAAGCTGGTAGAAGTTGCAGGGGATAGAGATGCCTGGGCTTTTTTTGCTTGCCCTGCTGTCACTGCGACCCTGAAATGAATAAGAGAAAAGAAGATAAAGATGGAGAAGTGAATATCTAAGCACCTGAAACCTTATTTGCATGATTTTCTAAGAGAAATTTTGAACTTTACTGTTTGGATATTCAAAACCGCACCTATTTCAATGATGTCATATAATGGAGCAGGGGGCTTTGTGACTACCTGTTGCCAGCACATCAGACAGGGTTTCACCAAGTAGGCAGGATCTCTTACTGAGTGTACCATGGTCACATTATCAAATAAACAACCATCTCATGATTATCCACTGCATAGAATGTGGAAGGCCTAAGCATGATAAGACTACATGAGTCAAGATAGTATTCACAACACTATCTAATTCTGCCTTCATAATCATGATTTGTCATCATGTGATAGTGGATCAGATATGGAGTTAGAGGCTAACTATATTGAGAGTTTTCTGAGACTTTTCTAAATGATTTTTTTCTTCCTGTCTAAAATAAAAATGAAAATAATTAATTCATTCATTATCTTCTGCTTAATCAGTGCCCACCCTGCAACTCTGGGCGCCAATCCATCATAAGGTGCACGCACGCACGCACGCACACACACACACACAGTGGGAGGAATCCGGAGTACCCGGAGTAAACCCACACAGACACGGGGAGGACATGCAGACTCCGCACAGAAAGGACCCAGGCCGCTCCACCCTGGGATTAAACCCGGGACCTTCTTTCTGTGAGGCAGCCGTGCTAACCACCGAGCCACCGTACTGCATGTAAAGTACATGTATTGTTATTTTAATTTATAATTATTGTTGTTGTCATTATTAATATTTTTTTCATTTATTGTGTTCTCCATTACTTTTAATTTTGGTTTAAAAATCGCTCTTAAACAGCAGTGTTCAGTTTTTCATTGACGAGTCGTTGTCAATGAAACAGCTGAACTTTAGGACAACAAAACCTCAGTCACTGCAGTAAAAACCCCTTACTGCTTTTCCTTAGATAAATAAAATCTCTACAGGATTTAATGCAATTTTTATGCATCAAATTATTTTTCCTTAGGTAATTCCCATAGTCCAGGGTTGTCATCAGACCTGCTGCCCCAGTAAAAGGTTGCTTTGCTCGACTTAAAATGCATCTCTATTGCTGAGCAGAACTACCGGTACAAAATCATATAGCAAATTCACCACTGGCACTACATTTCCCATAATTCCCTAGTGTCTTTCCAAAAGTTTGGTCAGTCATTGCTTTGATCAGAGCTGGTTTGTTAAATTTTTTTCTCCTAAATTATTGGACATCAGCAAATATTTTTTTTTAAATTAAGTCAGACTGCAGGCAATGTACGCTGTATGTTTAGTTCCATCAATGTATACAAATATTTAGTGTTCATTTGTTCTTCATTTCTCTTCCATGGCTGAGTAAATCCCACTTTTTTGTTCAGTTATTTAATCATTTTTATATTTATACACAGTTTAGCTCACAGCAAACAGCTGGGTACAGCTGTGCCCCATTAAAGTCTGTGTGCCCCCAGGATGACAAGTAACCTAGAAACTCACCTGGCAAAGAGGATATCACTTAAGCAGGTACAAATATTGAAAGATTTCTAAGTTTCTAATATTTCTGTAGTCTTTATTATGGATCCTGTTGTACAAAGTCTTAGTATTAATTCCTCACTATGAGTGTGTAACAAACCTACAATACTCTGCAACCTTCTCAGTAATACAAAACTGTACAATCAAGTCAAATCCACCCTATGTCACTAAGGAGTTTTTCTGCGTGTGTGTCTATTTCTCTGCATACAACAATCGGTGGAAGGGAGGAATTTATCCCTGTGTTTTGGGGATACCCCTACTCCTTTTATTTTTTTCTCTCTTTTCATCTCTCGTCTTGCTCCTTTGACAAGGTGAAACAGTTCCCTAAATGGCCGTCCCAGTGTGAGTCTGCTCACTGCCTCCAAAGAAACATCTGCCCAGCCCCGTCAGCTGGACACAAACAGAGCAGTGAATTCTCCGAACAGAGGCTCTTACAAAGGCTGAGGGAGAACCTCCTTCTCCCCCTGGCCTTCTTTTTGCCTAATCCCTCGTGTGCTCCAAGCGCCCTCTCCCCTCTCCTCCCAACAGTCTTGCCTCCACCACACACTTGTTTGTTCAGCTTTTTTTTTTGTCTCCGTACATATCAAAGCAGCTCACTAAATAGGGAGATTGGCTTCTTTGAATTACAGCTTTTGGACTTCATGTCGGCGCTTCTTTTTAACATGCACCTGGAGTACACACACCTACGTGACAAAGGCTGTTTTCTTAACACTGTGAGGAGAAAAAGCTTTTTATTAGCCTTGTTTTAAATAAACGTTTGGAAAAACCATCAGTGGGATCTAAAGTTGTTTTTACTCCATCTGAAATATAGAATCACAATGGTTGCAGAACATAACATTTAGCAATACGCAGATAATAAAAAGCTGTCATTTTTCTTTGTAAGTGAAAAAAATCGCAAGTTTTTTCCGGTTTTGGGACCACATTCAAAACAAACAGCCAAAGAAACAACAATACGAAACACATAAATAATATCAACATCAATAAAGGATGCTGGACTATCGTACATAGTAAAATTTTGACAGGAAGTGCTAATCATTTTAGGATAAGAAATGTGAGTACCCAGAGAAAACCCATTCAGACATGGGGAGGACATGCAGACTCCGGTGTGGCCTGGCTCCTTTTCTGTGTGGAGTCCTCTCTGTGTCCACATTGGTTTACTCTGGGTACTCAGATTTTCTCTTTTGGTATCAGGCTAATTGGTGCTTCTCAACTGTGTGAGTGTGTGTATGACTGTGTTGGTCCTGCCCTGGCTGTGCACTGGCTTTCCCACAACCCTGTCCAGGATTAAACGGTTAGGAAAATGAATTAATCAATCAGTCAGTCAGTTTATCCAAGCAATTGTGGCAGCAGTGGTACCCTGTGAACCCTGGTCCTTTGTCCAGCACTAGGTCACCACACTCCCTTACCAAAGCCTCAGTCATGTTATTCGTGTAGCATTTTTCAAATAGTACATAAAAAACTGTTAATGTCATAAGGTTGAGTTATAGGTCTGAGGTCTAGTGATTATGCTGGCCGGTAACCACCCTTCCCCACACTGACTTCCTTCTTCCCACCTATTTTACACGCATAAAAATACACACTCAATATGTCAATCCCGACACTGTACACGCTACAGAGTGCAAAAGAACTCCTCATGTCTTATTGCTTCTTACATGACATAGCCAAATACTTCTGGACAAGACAAAATGACATCCAAATACATTATATTACACGTCTTACTTCTAACTTCTGAGAAGAACTGGACACTGATGGCCTTCCAGTTCATCTCCAATGCATCTGGTGGACTTAAGGCCTGGCCTCTGTGTGAGCCAAGCAAGTTTTCCAAATTCTCAGTGTCACCTCACATTGAGAAGGTCCTGGGCTCAATCCCCAGATGGAGTGGTCTGGACCCTCTTTCTTAATGGAGTCTCCATGTCCTCCATGTTGGTTTTTCCGGGTACTCGGGTTTCCTTTCACAGTCCAAGGAAATGCCCTACATGCCTGTAGATATGCCCTACAATGGATTGGCACCCTGTGTAGGGTTGTTCCTGCCATATGTCCTACGCTGCCAGCTGGGCACCAGCTCTCCTGTGACCTGTCTGTAATTAAGCTGATAAGAACGTGAATGAATGAATGAATGAATGAAGGTGTTATCCACAACTCTTTGTATATTCACCGATGTTTTCCATGCTTGTATGCTTCATATTATGAATGAGTTAGTAATGAGTGTAGTTAAAAATCCATTCAGAAAGAGGGTCCAGATCACTCCATCTGGGGATTGAGCCCAGATTACTATTTAGAAAGTGGTGTCTACATACATTTGACGATATATAGGACTTTAATCAAGGTGCAAAACCTGTTCAAACTAAACAACAATGCACTGTTGTAGGTTGACGCATCCATTTTTTGGATCAGTTATTTATTTATAATATAGTCTGCTTAATTTTGTACAACCTTTTTACATTAGACTCTGAAACTTTATTGGCATAGCAATTTTCAGGCTGTGTTCACACTTGGCACGTTTGGATCGATTAAAACGAGTTGATGCACATGCTACTTAGCTCGTTTCAGTACTTCTATCCTAACCTTGGTGCGTACCAAAAAAGTGGACCAAGATCTCCAAAATTGTTTGAAGAATTGTTTCTGGGTGATTTTTCCCATTTTCTCCAATTTATTCTTGTACTATGAAAAAAATCTAAGTCTGGTCTGGAACTCGACTACTCAAAGTCTTAATCTTGACTCTGACTCAGCTGTTTCGGTCTCAGCACTGCCACTGTTGGCCCCTTGAGCAAGGCACTTGACCCACAATTGCTTGGATTGAATTGTGAGTCCGTTGTATGTCCGCTCCAGATAAGTGTCTGCCAAATGACTAAATATAAGCATAATGTTAATTTGACATAATCATAATAATATGAATTATCTGGGTCCAGTGACTGGGTCACTTCCTGACCATATGCGGCACAAAATAACCGAGCGAAAAAGGAAACGTTTCAGAGAGCTAGGCTTTTTGTTCATTCATTCACAGCTGGTGAATTTCCCGACAAGCCCTCAACTTCTTCATTCTGTCTCTGAGCTGCAGCTAGCTGTTCTGAAGTCCCTGGTTGAGGCCTTAAAAGAGCTGACAGCGTTGTCATTCGCTGCAGCTTTTTCCCCAATTTATGTTTCCCCTCATGTCTGCGTGTCAGGCCAAATTCCCCTTCTGATGCAGGTTTATGGTTTTATAGAGGCCTGAAAAGTGATAGCTACCTCACCGGCTCACTTCCACTGCTCCTCAATTAAGGAAAACCTGTCAGGTGAACCGTCGAATTCGATACCCAGTGCCATGTAGGGCAAAGATTATGAGTCAGCAAACTCAGACATCCTCGTACACGGCATGGCATCAAATCTTTACAGTTATAGCGAAGCAGGAAACCACAGCATGAGCATGTTGTTCAATCAGCATTTCTGATCGATGAGTCGGTGCAGTTTAAGATCCAAATAACAGCAACGAGCAATCTTATGCGATCTTATGTGGCCATTTAGTGGGTGATTTGCGTGAACGTTTTCTAATGCGCCTCACACTGTTTACTTTTAAACGTCACGTCTGTTGGCACATAAAATTGAAACTTCCATTCATTATCAAATCAAGCAGCTCCTTTTGAAAGCTTCTTTACAGCTGTGATTCAGTGCAGGGAGAAGCTCACGCACGCTCAGGTTTCAAAGACGTTTTTTTTTTTTTTTTTTGCAGTAATATATGAGCTGCAAAACAATGAGAGAACTTAAATCTCACTTTGTCTGTTCGTGGCGTGCCCTGAGCTTCAGAGGCTCGGGATCTGCTCCGACATCTCCCACTTCACCTGCTTTGTGTCTCTGACTCCGAGCTCACTTTGTCTGTATTGAAATATGTGTTTTGACAACTTTACATGGGACTAGCTCAGGGCTTGGGACGCTCACACCCCCTCTGTTACTAACCTCTCCTTTATCATCTTCTTTTCAGCCAGCCTGCGTTTTTACTGTCGAATGAGACTTTGTCTCAGTCTCACAACAAAGCGGTGCTGTCTCGGACCGACTGGGGCATTAGCGTGATTGGTCCCAACAGTCTCTTTTGTGAGAAACCCTGAGGCAGTCTAAGATAGAAGAATGTGTCAAAGGGGATTTTTGTAAAAATGCAAGAAGCAATCAAGGCTTCAGAGTCGAGCCTGTGACTAGTTGAGCAATTAAAGGATTGTAAACAGCACAAACCAAAGTCTGACGGTGCTTATCAAAAAACAATGAACATAAAACATAAATGGCTATTTTTGAAATCCTTTTCCATTGTGTTTTAGTGTTGGTAGTCAGCTGTTTGCCATCTCTGAACGTTATTACCGTATTTTATCCCAACTTCATTGCCGATACCCGCCCACGTTCTGGTCTGGTTGGAAAAGTGAGAACCAAATGCATGCTTGCTCAAAGACACAAGGCTGTTTACTGCCTCTTTTCAAACTGCCACATATTTAATGTCATTTTTGGTGGAGTACACTCACCAACCCACCCACACATGAGCACATGGATAAGAGACACTAAATAGTGTCACTAAAGAAAGAAAGAAGTGTCAAATAAAACCTTCCCACTTTGAACACAACAGAGCCAGTTATGGTGTCTGGGACTCCTGGTGGTGGTTGAACCCAAATCAAGGGCCTTACCTGGGAGCCCCCATAAACATTTTTTTTATGCTGTAAAGGCCTTTTCGTACCGAGTGCAGTTTTTACATATAAGAAATTGACGTTGAAGTTTAGAAAAAGAAAACTCTATATATTAAAGGCATCCTAACCTAAACTTTTTCTAATTTCTCAGTTGTTCTGATGCATTCAAATCAGGTTGACCAATCAGAGCTCTGTTATCACGGCTCATCCTGTTAGTTGCAGAGCACAAGAGCTCATCAAAAACCAACTTGCTGACTAAAAAATGTGGAGGTTGATAATAGGTAGAGAAATGTGGCGGTTGGTCGTTTTCTTGTGCATTTCAGTCACACAAGCTTTAGCTTCCCTCACTAATCTTTGCTTGTGTCTTTGTTTCGTTTTTTTTTTTTTGTCAAAAAGACATGGCAACACATTTACTAGGAAGAGAAGTGAAAGTTAGTTAGTTCTAACTACTTTCGATTTGACCAAAAATACACTGGACTTGGTGTGAAAGTCACATTATGTTAAAAATGGCATCCGTCCAAAAACAACACACACATGCAAAACGTGCTTCCCAACTTTTTCTGGAGTTTTATTTAATGAAATGCCTGCTGAGGGTGGTATTCCATATGGATGGTTTTGTGAGATGACCAATCAGAACACGGAGTGGGTGTGGTTACAATAGCGTTGTATGCTGCCATAAACACTCTGTGCTTTGGAAACCAAGCAGCTCACCTATCTCTCAAAATGAATGACAAATCTGCTCAATAAGGAGGTAAGTGGAGCTGTAACAGCTCACGTGTTGCTGCTTGCTTTCAAAGCAATGAGCATATGTTGTCCCATTCAAAGGTATTATATCCACACCCTCCATGTTCTAATTGGTCATCTCACAGAACCAATCATGTCTAATACTGAAGGTATTTTAATAAATAAAACTCTGAGCCGCACTTTTTCTGCAGTACTTCTGTAGATCATTTTCTTAATTGTTTTGCAACCCACTGCCATATAAACCAACTACAAAAAAGTTTGTGGACACCCTGATGAAATATCCTATTTTTGTGAGCAGGGTATAAAGCAGACATTTCTAGCTTTTCCATAGTCAAAGAGTAGCAGTACAAGGGGCGACTGCTTTCACAAAGGTCTGTTCAACCTTCTGGCATGCTCTCCTAAAACAAAGTCATAGAGAATTTCACAGAACCTTGACCTCAACTTCATCAGACACCTTCAAAATGCTCTGAAATGCCAGAAGTGAGCCATGGCTTATTGTCTAACAGTTTTCGACTTCACAGTCATGTTCCAAAATCTAATGGAAAGACAAATCAAATGTGGGGGCAAACTCCATACTTACACCCATGTTTTGGATTTATTTTTTTGTTTGTACACAAACCTTTGTCTACATAGTGTAGCTGTTCATCTTTCGTCAAATACTTTGCACATTCTGCTGTCTCTGAAAACGTGTGGTTCATTGCACAGTGTCGTGTTTATAAATGTGCCTGAAATGTTTCCACATTGAGAGTTTCCAAGCTTACTAGGAACCGAGTGGGTGTAAAAACACGGAGGTCTTAAAATATGGGATTTCTCTCCTGTAGATCACAGGCTGGGCACTGTAGGGGGAATTCCAGCAGAAGATGCATTTTCCACCAAAAAAAGCTCCCATTTTTAATATATGCTCCACTGCACTTTTATTATAGCCCAAACCACAAACGGCTGCCGTACAGTAGCTGAAGACTTAAGCTCATCCTGGCTATGTTTTCATATCACGACAAGAGTAAAGCAACTAAAACTGTGTCTGATTTTGTGTTGTTGCAGGAGATGAAGAACCTCTGGAACCTTGTGGGCATGCCTCTACACAGGTAGGAGCTGATGGAAGGATTTCATGTCTGGCTGATTTTTGACTGCCAACAGCTTCTCATATGTTGACTTATTTAAGCTTTGTCTCTGATGAGAGAGAAAACTGAAATCGAAGGAGGCTTGACACTCGGGCATACTTGTCTGCCAGGTCGTTAATGGCTTCGATTGAGCTTTGAGCATATGCTGCAGAACACTTGAATATATCTGATTTAAATTGTATGTTGTTTTGTCTGAAGTAAGAACACGGGCTCTTAAAGAAGCTTTGCGTTTGCTTCTTGATAGCAGCACCTACAGAAAACCATCATAACCCCTTGAAATAGCTGTTTTTTTACCTGAAATTCAAACTTACAGATTTATATACATATTGTGCCTATCTAAGAAAAGATTAAAAAAATGGTAACATTGAACTATAATAACACAGTTCAATAGCAATCAGCCCTGATCTAACTTTTGCTCTAATTAAAGCCATTGGTCTGTTTGGATAAGCTCACTGGAGAAAAAACGAGTCACCTGTGACTAAAACATACCTATAGCATGTAATGAAACCACAATCATAAATAACAGCTGTGATTTGATTTGACATGGACTGGACAAGTTTCTGATTGTAAGCAACATCAATGAAAAGTTCAGCCTTGTAGTGCCACAGATTTTCAAGAGGTTTACCGCTGGGAATTGTCACACATTATATCCTCCATCTTGACCCACACCGTGCACGCAGTCCTCATTGAAAGCTTCCTGAGGTTTTTGATGAACACATCACCTCACCATGAACCCCAAATTCATATGACCAGGTAACCCCAGGAAAAATGTACTGTGAGATTTCATAGTAAAACTGTAAATTGCTTGACAGTTGTATTGTGAACTTTCACAGTTTTACCATGCACATTTGATGGTAATTTGCCCACCTCATGGTTCTACTGTCAAATTTTACAGTACATGTTTCCAGTCATGAACGGTCCAATTTTTGTGCTTTTTGCCCACTGTGATTGGGCAACTTTGTGAGCGTAATTGAGTAAAGACCTCTTGCGAGAAACTCTGCTCTTTATGCTCATTAAATGCATGTTCCTGTTGAGCTTTCTCATAGCAAAAATGCCTGTGAAGGACCTTTGTTGAGTTCTAGAAACAACGATTGCCTGGAAGCATAGAGATTTTTATTCACAAGTCATGAATTACACAGATGGTCCCTATCTGTCAGTTTTGTCTTCTGGCCACAAATTCTGATAAGAATATCCTGTAGACTGGGAGTTTAGCCATTGCTGGTGGACCTGTATGGCACACAAATTCAATCATTCATTCACTTTCTTGTCCGCTTTATCCTGGACAGGGTTCCAGGAGAGACGGAGTCTAGGTCACAAGGTAGAAACAGCACTAGACAGGGCATCAAATATTGCAGGGCACATGCAACCATTTACTCATACACACGCTAAGGCCACCTTAGAATAATCAACTAGACTAAACAAGTCTTTGGACTGTGGGAGGAACCCGGAGTACCCGAAGTAAACCCACAAGGATACACAGCCCATTCCACCTGGGATCAAACTCAGGACCTTTTTGCTGTGACATAGCAGTGCTACCCACCAAGCCAACATTCCTTTCCAAGTGCAAACATTATTTGGCTATACTAGCGAACATCCTTTTTGTAACATTTTGTAACACAAAGATCTGTTATTACACCGATATTGGTGTACAAGTATATTTAAATATGGCGATCAAGCTGAACAAAGGCACTTGTGTCTGAACCAATCACTGTACTCCTATGCCTGGACCAATCACCATAATTCTGGACCAATACTTACATCACTCAGGGTTTCTATACACTGAGCAAAGATTCTAACTTGATGTACGAGCTAAAATAGTACCTATACACAGCATTCTAAGAATTACAAACGCTCACAGTTCCTGCAGTGCAAACAAGCAAGAGGATACAGTTCTAGAACTGTGGAAAAGTTCCTATGGTGCGAAAGCGCATTTAAGGAGAGAAACAGATTCAGAAAATGGTGCAGCATTCATACACAGGGTGAATAATAATTATAATAATAATAATAATAATAAGTTTCATTTATATAGTGCCTTTCTCAAAACCAAGGATGCTTAATAATCAGAAACAGATACGTAAATGCTCAGTGCCAACGTGCAGAAACAATGAAATTCCGCCAAGAAACTTCACAAAGCACAGCGTTCAAATAAACAACAAATTATTTTAAATTTATGTAATTTAGCAGAGGCCCTCATCCAGCGCATCTTCCAGTTGATACAATCTTCCAAGCCAAGCAACTGTGGGTTAAGGGCCTTGCCTAAAGACCCAATGCTGGCAGCCTGGTAGAAGTGGGATTTGAACCCTGGACCTTCTGTTCCATAGTTCAGTGTTTTAACCACTAGCCCACCACAGTCCATACAAAGGTTTTTTAGTTCAGTTCAAATTGGCTTTACTCACTCACTCCCAATTTGTTTCCAAAGTACCACTGGACATGATCCAGTCTTAGATGGGGGTTCCTTTCTGTTTATGGATCAGGGGCATGTTGTTGTTGTTGTTTTTTTAGTTTGTGTACAGTATGTGCACTTGCACAAAGTTTCATTTAACAGTATAGCAAAAGGTGTTGCACATTCACAGCTCCGTTAGCATTAAAAATGTATGTGCACTTGGCTCGCTCTGCCACGAATACGTGGTAGACAATGAGACAATGACTCATTACGTTTTCTCATTAGCATCACTAGACGCAAGTTTTGTGAGTGTATGGTGCAGACAAAGCAATTAGATAAGCGAGTTCTCATAAGGAGGCCACGCATAGGAGCGTACAGTGTCTGTATATGTACAGTAGAACAGCTATAAAACAGCTTTGGGACAGAAGAATGAAAGTGATTGTTCTTAATATGAAGGTTCTTAACTTGCTTAACCTGTATATTACCTTGCCAGATGCATTAGCTGTTGTCAAACAGCAGCTGTATTGGCACAGTACAGCCTCTGGTGCTAAATGTTTTTTGAAATGGCGTGTGAATTGACTGAATCCTGACCACGGGCTAGAAGTTATAAGCAGCTAATGAGTTGTTACCACTCAAACAATTCTCATTTGATTCAGGGGTGTATTTACGGGTAAGCTACAGGTATTTATGGGTACCCATTATAGCCATAGCATTCCAGTTGTTGTTGCTTAGGCATACTACGGGTCTACAGGGGTTGGACAATGAAACTGAAACACCTTTCATTTTAGTGTAGGAGGATTCATGGCTAAATTGGACCAACCTGGTGGCCAATCTTCATTAATTGCACATTGCACCAGTAAGAGCAGAGTGTGAAGGTTCAATTAGCA
>JAUZSU010030994.1:0-10417 GCA_034780255.1 Parotocinclus maculicauda | reverse complement strand
CACAAGGCTTCCCATTTGTCTCGACCCGGTCTGAAAGCGGGGAAACTCTTTTGTAAATCGTCGGTAAACATACACTTTCTCTTCGGCATGTTGCTTGCGTACTGACAGTCACGCTGTCTACATTCTAACTGACAGGGCTCAGGGATTACGTCACACGCAGCGCCGTGCACAGTGCCCTAGTGCCTGGAAATGTATTGGTCCAAAGAAGGTAATTTAAAAACCAGGATATTTAACCGGGACACCAGGACAGGACGTGAAATGCGGACATGTCCCGGGAAATACAGACGTTTGGTCACCCTATATTTATACTTACTATTGGAGGAGGAGGAGGAGGATGGGTTCGTCGTTTATACGATTCCCCATACACGGGACCTCTCAAGATGATTTCCCAATTGGTCTCAGACAGATTTCCTTGCCACTGTTGCCTCTGGCTTGCTCGCTCAAGGGTTTATAATCGGTTTTGTTTTATTACACTACATCACTCTACCATAATGAGTACCATACAAATACATTGAACTGAACAAATGAATCGGATGTAAACTGATCTGGTCACAAACTCAAACCATAGCAGTGGTTTCAATCTTTAAAGCTTTTTAATCAAATTAAATTTCCCACAAAAGAAAAGTAACAAAATAAAACCGTAAAAGTGTTTTATCATAGAAACATTTAGAAAACAGATCAAGCAAATACCAAAAGGCTTTTTCCTTCTAAATCATGAAAACAATACAGCGATACTTATTATAATATCCATAATACACCAAATGGAAATTAAATTTACAGTGTACCAGTTCAAAGGGAAGACAGAAGAATCTGTTATTCTCAGGTGAGGCGTTTAATAAATACTTAATATAGTTAAAGCATAAATATCTTTTTTTTAAAACACATTTGTGAAATTTTAACAGACATTAATAGACTGAGGTCTCTTCTTTTTTACGAAGCGATGGTTGGAAACGGGTAAATCACACTTCCATAGTTGGAACTTCCGCACATAACCTGATCAGGCTTGTGGTTTAACAAATCCATTTGAGAATACAAAGCATCACAACATTTCAGGGTACATTCAGTACATTTCAAGGTACTAGAACATTTAAATGTGGTGTCAGAAGTGGCAAAGGAGCAAAATTATTCAATTCAAAATACACAGTCTGTACTGAGCACGAGTGCCCCATTACGAATCAACACACATTACATCATGGGAGTGTCTGATAAACAACATACTTAACATCATTTGCATAATATGTTAGTCTTCCTCCTTTAAAATGAAACCAATTTAATGGGCAAAAGAGTAAACGTATTTAATACTGGTATTTACCACTGCGGTCATTTCCCCCATCCTTCACATCAGGCACTAAGTATAATGTCCAACATATAAAGGTGAATAAGTTTGCATGTCCTTTTATTAACTTAGATGTCATTAATTTTATGAAGGTATTTTAATATGGAGTCCATGGCCTGAGGGGAGCCCCAAACCCTCTTTAGTGCCTCACACTCCCTCTCATTGGCCTGTTCCAGGGCAGCACGGTTGATGTTTCTCACCAGCGCTTTGGACTCCTGTAGTACCTAAAGTATTTCCATGGAAGCAGTAGCATCATGAAAATAAAGTAAAATGAAATGACAAAGAAAAAAATGAGTTATGGATATGAATGCACTGTGAAGTTCTGAATATGTTCAACTCAAACCAGTGTTTAAGTACATACAACAAAGGCTGTCTTTTAGTGTGCAAGTAATAAATGAAGAGAAAGAACCCAGTATTTAATGAAACAGTCATACGTGAGCTTTCATGAAATGCCATTCAAATTAAAAGAAATAAATCAGAACGATAAGTTGAAAACCTGCATGCAAAATGTCACTGAAAATATTTCAGTACCAATTGGCAATGAAATCGTGTGAAATGAAAAATAATTGGAACTTACAACTGAATTACAAGAGACAAGCTCCCTAATGCGAGCCATCACCTCCTGAGTAAAGGTTCCTGGCCAGAGGACTTGGGAGACCAAACCTTTGGCACATGCCTCCTGGGCTGTCAGCTTCCTTCCACTTAGCAACATTTCATTAGCCTACACAGAGGAAACCTGTTAAGTTTATGCTTACTTGAAAAGTGCCGTTACAGAAAGCTAACATCCTTCGAATAAAAATGTCCAAATTGAATTGATCAGAAACACACAGCATGTCATATTTCCAAAAATATTACACTTCAGAATACAAATTCAAAATTAAAAACAAGGAAGAGTCTAGGCATGAACTAGCTACTTGTTCAGTAGTTTTTAAACGGACTATGTTGGTCAGGGTAGGAAAGATTACATTTTCCTGGTTATGTCTGATTCTGGAAAATAAATAAATAAATAAATTGTGGGTGTGGACTGGACTCACTGATGGCAGTGTCAGAAAGGAAGATGCGGTCTAAGCTCAAAGCCATTATAGACAATGTGTCCCACCCACTGGTAAGACATAAAAGCACTTTCAGTCAAAGACTTATTCCAAAATGCACCACTGAGCACCACAGGAGGTCATTAATACCGGTGGCCATCAAACTGTATAATCAAACTGTGTAACATCACTCAGTGATCCATAATACATTTTAAATGTGCAATGTAGTAACGAGAATTCAAATGTGCAATATTATGTCAATAATAATGGGAGCAGAAGGTTCAGGGTTCAAATCCCACCTCTGCCACAGTTGGATCCCTGAGCAAAGTCCTTAACTTGGATTGCTTGGATTGTAAGACTATTAGTCTTAAAGTATTAATTTTAAGTCGCTCTGAGTAAGGGCGTCTGCTAAATGACATAGATGTAAATGTAAATATCACATTACATATCATATAACATTCTCTACCTCACATGACCCATCAGTGAAACTTCTTTTAAAATTCTAACTTTAATATATATATTCAAGTATCAAGTATTCTGATAAAAAAAAAACAGACAGCAGCATAGTTTACAACGCTGACAGCAGCTTTTTGAAAGAAAGTAAAGTACATACTTACGGATGCAACTCCCATGATGTGAGGGAATGTTATAGAGGAGCAAGCATCTGGTGTTTGACCATAGATTGCATAAGGTGTCTGAAACCAGGCTTTTTCGTTAGCCCAGATTACATCACAGAGGGGAAGGATGGAGGCTCCGAGCCCAATAGCAGGTCCATTGACTGCAGCAATGATGGGTTTCTTGAACTGGATGAATGTGTTCACAAACACCCTGAGAACAAACCAAAAGCAACGAAAACCATCAAAAACAATCATTTTTACTCAATTAATAAATACAAAGAAACAGTTTGGAGAACAAAACATACTCAAAACAACATGAATAAGTCTGTAGTTTAAAATAAATCAAGCTCAGTAATTCTTGTATAAATATGGATCAATTATTTTGTTCAGAAAAGTGAACAAGTCAACGTCAAAACACTACCTTGCAGTGAAATTAAATACAACCCAAAATCAGAAAAAGTAAAAAAAAATAATAATAATTTAAGTCCCATTCTTTCTGCAAACGTCTCAAGATGTGTTCGTGCAAATGACTAAATACTGCAGTTATTACAATATAACAATTGTTATATTAATTATTGATTATTATTGATATTGATTTTTGATCATTTGTTTCAAAATATTATATAATATGTAAACATTAAAATGTGAATTTCTCTTGGAGTAAGCCCAGTTTAGTTAATCACGATAACATTTAATAATAACAACCTTTACATTTATTTACTTTTAAGTATTTGCGTAAATAACATCTAGGCCACCCATGGAGGACAGGTCCCATTTTGAGACTTGGTCCTCCCAAGGTTTCTTCCTTCTACTTTCAGGGAGTTTTTCCTTTCCATTGTCGCCCTAGGTTTGCATGATCACAATCACTTGTTGGCATCACATCTTTGAAATCACACTATTATTATTATTTTTATTTTTATTAATTACTGGCTAAATTGCCCCTGTTCCAACTTATTTTGGAACGTGTTTCAGGCCTCACTCAGCCATCATCTAAAACCTCGCTGGCCATTATAAATAACCAAACTAAATATAAACCACCAAAATTGGTTTATTTGCCATTTTCAGGCAGATACTTTAGGTTCCAAGACATTTAGTGCATCCCTACTGCAGAATTAATGACAGTAATGAGATCCCTTTAAATTTCCTACTTTTAATTGTGAAAAGCAAATAAATAAGATTTCAATTTTACCTGATCGTTTCTGCCATTTTGATGCTTTCTCTTTTTCGGTCGTCTGTAAGTCGTCTGATTAAGTAGATGAAGTCCAGACCAAAACAGAACACACTACCAACTGCACTTAGTAGTACCAACTTACTGTCATCAGCCGATGCCGTGGCCATTGCACTTTGAACCTCCTTCATCACCTATACATGCATGCACAGAAGATCAGAAGTTCAACAGTTAAAAAAAAGCACAGGATTGTTTACTGTATAATAATCAAGTCATATATTATAGAATAAGTTTTTCAAAATGCATTTAACACTTTTAGCAAGTACTTAATTATCTGTATTTATCCTATTCAGACTCACATCAGGATTAAGTCTGTTGTTCTCAGAGGTTTTCGTAGAAAACAGAATGTGTGTGAAGCCATCCTGTTTCTTCACAACAATGTCTCTATAGCGATAAGCACTCTCCGTCTGACGAACGCTGAAGCGGAGACGTTTGTCGAAGGCAGAACGTTCCTCAAGCCTTCGTTTCCCTAACACACTCGCTACACCCGAGGAAGCTGCTACACCTGGCACATCGCTCTGTAAACTGGTTGTCCCACTGGCTGATGAAGTCTCCAAATGTGTTGATGTGCCTTTAAATATGAAAAAATAAATAAATAAATAAAGACAGATTTACAAACTCAGTTCCCAAGATATAATTATGAATAAAAATAAAAGATTATTTATAAAAATAGAAGATTGTGATATTATGATAGTTAAAACAAAAAAATATATAAATAAACAACCCCTAAGCCAATGTACCACAATGACAAAGCAGTTTCCTTGAAGAAATTTCCTTGCTTCTTATGATTTTGGGATAGTCAAGCAAAGGCAGAGCATTACACAAGGAAATAATGGCCTGCTAGAGAGAAATTTCAAGTGAAAATACACAATGTTGCCAAAAGTATTTGCTCACCCATCCAAATGATCTGAATCAGGTGTTCCAGTCACTTCCATGGCCACGGGTGTATAAAATGAAGCACCTAGGCATGCAGACTGTTTTTTACAAACATTTGGGAAACAATGGGTCGCTCTCAGGAGCTCAGTGTATTCCAGCATAGAACTGTGATAGGATTCCACCTGTGCAACAAATCCAGTCGTGAAATTTCCTTGCTTCTAAATATTCCCCAGTCAACTGTCAGCTGTATTATAAGAAAATGGAAGCAACTTAGATAACCAAATGGTAGGAAACGTAAACTGATGAAGCGGGGTCAGCGGATGCTGAAGCTCATAGTGCGAAAAGGTCGCCGACTTTCTGCAGAGTCGATCACTACAGACCTCCAAACTATATGTGGCCTTCAGATTAGCTCAAGAACATTGCTCAGAGAGCTTCATGGATTGGGTTTCCACTTGTGCCAAGTGTAAAGTTTGGTGGAGGGGGGAATTATGGTGTGGGGTTGTTTTTCATGAGCTGGGCTTGGGCCCTTAGTTCCAGTGAAAGGAAATCTGAATGCTTCAGCATACCAAGACATTTAGGACAATTCCATGCTCCCAACTTTGTAGGAACAGTATGGAGCAGTTCCTTTCTCTTCCAACATGACTATGTACCAGAGCACAAAGCAAGGGCCATAAAGACATTGATGGCAGAGTCTGGTGTGGATGACCTTGACTGGCCTGCACAGAGTCCTGACCTCAACCTGATAGAACAAATTTGGGATGAATTAGAGCCGAGACTGAGAGCCAGACCTTCTTGTCCAACATCAGTATGTGAGTCATAAATGCTCTTCTGGAAGAATTTCTCAGAAGAGCCGAAGCTGTTCTAGATGCAAAGGATGGACTAACGATATATTGAACGCTATGGATTAGGAACGGGTCATCACTTAGGCTCATAAGTGAGTCAAGACAGGTGAGCAAATACTTTTGGCAATATAGTGTAACTCATTTTGGAAGTCCTTTACTTGTATAAGCATGTTGTTGCTGCTTTGTTATGGCTGATGCCGTTGCTGGGTTGCGTGTGTATGTGATTGACTAGTCGTGAGTTCCATAGGGAAGGTCCCTATTTTTAGTTAATTAGCACAGTTATCGTATTTGAAATAACAAACCAACTCAGTTCACGCTAAATAAAAATTTTAGCTTCAGATCTTCCTTAGGCTACACCTTTAAGATCGCAATAATAAAATAACATAGCAGTGCAGTGCTTCATTTGAGCTGAATCCTGCCGGAACATTTATGGAGCACATCTCCAAATCCAGCAGTCCACATTTAGTCGGAGTTCATTCCACCATCTGGGTGCCAGGACAAAAAAAAGTCATCTTCCTTTCATCTTACATGGAGGACCCAGTCGGGCCGAGAGCGTGGTTTGATCCCAGCCTTGGTAAGATGGCGCTGTTCCGTTTTGGGATTTGTAGTCGAGCATCTGAGTTTTTTATCTGATGAAGCAGCTCCAGGGAGCCGGTGAAGTGAACGCAGCAGTGGGGTGACATGAGAAAAACCAGACGAGCCACTGCATTCTGAATAAGATCAGAATCAGGGGTCTGATTGTACGGATCGGACGAGCAACCAGAAAAGCCATGCAGTGATCTAGTGTAGTTTAGCTTGGACAAACACCTGGGTGACTTCTCCAGATGTTGTAGAGAAGGTCTGTTTAGAAATGGGAGCAGAGAGATTCAGAACAGCTGCTTCTCCTGCTATTTAGGTTTGGGTTTTAGCGCTGTTCGGTGCCAGGTCGTCTTCATTAGGTACACCACCGGCACGCTCCCGCCCTTACGCGCACCTTTGGGGATAGTGGTTACGTTCCGGGGGCTTTTAGTGCCGATGGACGCGTACGGGGGGAAACCCCCGAGGTATTTAGTACTTTTAGGGGCACTTTGATGGTCTCTCGCCCCGTACTCGTGTGCTCCTTGCACGCCTGAGTTCACGCTCCTCTGTTGTCGGCACCCAACGAGCCTCATTCCAGCCGGCTGCTCGATCTATTCAGTTAATACTGGTGTTTCTGGCGCCTCGCTTCTCGTTTCTCTGTGCTCTCTTGAGCCTCACTCTATTTGGCTGCCCTCTCGTAATAAGACACGCCCTGGCTAGAGTGGCCACCTGGCTGCGCGTTTGAATTATACGCGCCCCGGCATGGCTTTCCCGCTCTACATGCGCGGTCGAGCTCACCCTCGCCCTCTGGCGTTCGGACTGCCTCTCGAGATCAGTTTGGGACACAACACAGCGGCACCATTTCATCCTTTTGGTTTTTTTGTGTTTAGGAGTCTTTTACTCCGCTCTTAATCCCCTTTTAGTTTTTCTATATTATTTCCCCATTATTATTATACGTCGTGGGATCCCGTCTATCCCGCATCCTTGGGTCCTACCAAAAACCACCACATTTCGTAACACCTTGGTGATGTTTTTTTTCCTTCTGACTAGTCTATGAAACCCCTAGTATGTGAGTAAAATTTGGAGAGCTTCAATATATCAGTAATTCATTCCCGCGCAGTATTTTCACTCTTAGAACATTTATTAGACAATCAGATTTGGGTTGGAATTAACTCTAACTATAATAATCATGAATCACACAGGGATAGTGACATATTCAAGCAGGAATATTAAGAGGGTTTTACCTCTCGTAATTAGTTGACTGTTCCTATTATCCTTCCTTCCCACAGAGCCAGTAAGTTTACCTCCTCAGCTTCCACCCAGGAACTTCACACCCAGCGAGAGCAAAGATCCTCACCCTGAGCCGGCCAAGGTTATGGAGCTGAGCCGTCTGTCCATTTCAGATACCTACCTTCAGAAGCTGCAGCTTATCGACATTTTACAGTATGGCTCAATTTATGTCCTGAAATATTATACTACATTGCACGTCCAAAAGTATATAGACGCCCCCTTTAATTAGTGAACTTGTATTTTCCCTTAGTGGCTAGCAGTGTGACGGTTTGGTTGGTTTTCACACATGACAAGTCAGTTTATGAACTTAAGCTTCTAAAACAGTCATGTCAAGTCAGGTCAAATTGATTTCTATAGAGCTTTTTATAATGGAACATTGTCTCAAAGCAGCTTTATAATATTATATGATATTAAAAGGCCAATCCCAAATTGAGCAAACCTAGGGCGACAGTGGAAATGAAAATCCCTGACTGTTCAAGAAAGAAACCTTGGGAGGAACCATCTTTTTATTTTTATTTTATATATATTGTGTTCAGATGGCCTGATTTGACATTCTGGGATGTTATATGATCTGCTTCCTCCAATTGTTAAATATATATATGTATATATATATATATATAAGCAGATCATATAACATCCCAGATAAATACAAGATATAAGATCCCAATCAAATACTGACCGAGAGCACATATTTAAAAAAATAATAATTAAAATAAAATAACAGGTAAACTTATATTTTAAAAAATTAAATGCGAGTATACTGAAATAGATAATACTTTATATTATTTTATATGTTTTTTAACATTAATATTTTCGTTTTTAAAATATTAATCTGTATAAATTTATTAATTAGATATTTTATATATATATAATTTAAGCGGCCCTTGCAGGTCGAGTGCCTTTTTTGAGTCTTGGTCCTCCCAAGGTTTCTTCCATATAACATTTAGGGAGTTTTTCCTTTCCACTGTCACCCAAGCCTTGCTCAGTTTGGATTTGATCCTGGATATAAGAAGGTAAACTAAATTGTAGACAATTCTCTTTTATAAAAAGCGTCACTGAAATAAATCGAACTGTGACTTTACAAAACTTTAATACTTTGCAAAATATCTCAGTTCATCTTAACGTGGTCACATAAACCCAACATCTGGGCTTTTATATATATATATATATATATATGGATGGATGGATAAATGGATGGATGGATGGATGGATGGATGGATGGATGGATGGATGGATGGATGGATGGATGGATAAAAGGATGGATGGATGGATAAATGGATGGATGGATGGATAAATGGATGGACGGATGGATGGATGGATGGATGGATGGATGAATGGATGAATGGATATATGGATGGATGGATGAATGGACGGATGGATAAATGGATGGACGGACGGATGGACGGATGAATGGATGGATGGATGGATAAATGGATGGACGGATGAATAAATGGATTGACGGATGGATCGATGAATGGATGGATGGATGGATGGATGGATGGATAAATGGATGGATGGATGGATCAATGAATGGATGGATGGATGGATGGGTGGATGGATGGATACATAGATATAGTGGTGGTCCTTTGGTTGTCACTTTCCACTGACGTGAATTAATACCTGTTGCTAAATGACCCTTTATTATAGATTTACATGACAATTATAAACAGCAGCTCAGAGTTTTTTTCACTCTACTCTTATTTAGCTTCAGTATTTAATTACTGTTTGATATGCAGCCTCCATGAAGATCACCAAAAGGCAATCCAGGATTATTTCTCCTCAGCTGTGACCCTGGATGCTGAGCAGGTGCAGCACGGGAACCCCACACTGCCCAACCTGAAGAAGCTTCTCAAGACCATCTGCAAGAACCTTAACAGGTAGAAATCGATAAATCCGTTATAGTACCAGTGTAAGTTTGGGGACTGGGCGGTGCTGTGCATCCCTACAGGATAAAATGCTGCATCGTGGTGAGACAGGGGTACAAAGTGGTGACAATTTAATGCTCTTAAGATCGAAGAGCAAAGAGAGTAAACAATGAGGTAAAATTAGCCAATTTGCATAGATACTATTAAATACGTTTCCAAGAATAGAATGATATGACGTTTGAGAGACAAAAGGTTAAAATCGCCTGACAATAGTGAGCTTGTTTAGGCACAAACTTCCCTCCTAAACTAATCTCTGATCACCCAACGATGCAAAGCAAACCTGTTAATATTTGATGACTGTCAGATAAAATGAGGATCAAAGAGTCTTTAGAAAAAGTGCAGACATACAGTACATTTGCAAAAGTATTTGGCCACCATTAGATTTGTTGTTCTATTCATGCTATAATGACCCTATATAACACATTTTCGATGCCTGGATCCAGAACCTTCAAACTTGGATTCTTGGTTTTAGCATATCTTATCCTTTTCACCCCCACTCCCATTCTAAAAAAGTGATTTCTTGGCAGCTGCTCTTCCAAAAAGTCCGTTCCTGATCAGGCGTCTTACTGTACAGGTGTTGTACTGCAATACTTTTTAATACTGCATACAAATGCCCTGTATTTTCTGATTGTATTATTATTATACTCCAGTAAGTAATGGGTGGGGGGGGGGGGTGTATCTCAGAAATTCAACGTCCCTCATAACCCAATTCAG
>JAUZSU010030983.1:0-10417 GCA_034780255.1 Parotocinclus maculicauda | reverse complement strand
TAAATGGGGAGGGGTGGAAAAAGCAATGGCAAACTACTCCACTATCCTGCAGAAATACTTCATGGATCACATGGATGAAGGACAGAAATGTGTGGAGATCGATGATCCATTAAGTGACCGAGAATCAGCTGCGACTTTACGAGTAATCCCATCCCAATGAGTTAACACTTCAATAGATGAATGTAAATCAGTTCTGGACTTTCCTGTGGTGTTTATAGTTGGTTTGGCCAAAACTGCTGCGTCGAACAGCATGATTTTACATAGTCTCGTAAAAAGTATTAACACACTGGGTTATTTTATGCAGGGTGTTGACATTGTTATCTTCATCTACAGAAATCTGTTCAGCAATCCACTTTTGGGGCCACGGTTCTTCAGGACGAATTTCGCAAGGAGTTGCGCAGGTCATTTCAGGAGAAACGAGACATCGTTAAGAAGATCGTAGAAATCGTGCAGATCCTCCTCAGCTTCACTTTTATCAGTGTATTCGCTTCGTAAGTCCACACAGTCTCACGTATACTCTTAAGTTTCAGTTATTTCTCTCAACGGGATGGAATAGGAATTAAAGTCAGGTCATGGCTCCTAAAAAATACAGTGCTTTGATCTGACTGGAAATGGATTGTTCTTAGTTTTATCTGCTTCTGTGTGCAAAGGGCTTATGGCTACGCACGACAATACACCCGTGATATCCGCTTCGATAACGTCTACATCACCACCTACTTCAGACAGATTGACAAACGTAGAAAAAGAAGGGTAAGATAAGCCTCCACGTCCTCCCCTCCAAAAAACGTCCATGTCTGTCTTGTTCTCTAAGCTGACTGTGATATTCATTGTGATATTAATCGCCCAAGGACATTGGGTAACATTTTGACACACATTTCCCACCAAGATTTCTTTCCTTAGAATGTTTTCCTTGCCGCTGTCGCCCAAGACTTGTTCAGTTTGGGATGTATAGAGCGCTAGAGAAATGAATCTGACTTGACTCAATATTAATTCAGGGTAAGAGATATCTGCTGCCACTGAAGAAAGCAGAAAAGAGTGTTTTTATAGAGCCTTGGAGTTTGAAGATCCATCCCAGCGAGCTACAACTTGTGGTATAATCTTATATTTTATTCAATGTATAATCTAATAATGCAGTATCAATACCAGTCTCATTTCCCAGTATCTTTTTGATATGAATATTTAAATATCTCTCTTTTTTATCTCTAAAGACAGCAGGCCTAGTGCAGGTGATTTCTCTGGCTCTGTTTGTTTTTGTTCTGCTGGCCACCGATGGTGTGCTTTACCACATATTCAGCATCATCCGTAAGCATACCCTAAGTGAACATCACTTTACAAGTGAGTATGTTACTCGTATGTGATAATGTAGGATATATGGTATTGGGCAAAAGTCACAGGACAAATTTAATTTGTTGTTTTAGCAATGGTCTAGTAAATATAACAATATATACTATACTTTTGCAATACATTATTCAATTCATTAATTAGGGAAATGAACAAGGAACAGAAAATAGCCTGAACGAAAAGAACATAAAAGGACAAAAAGGGGAATAAAAAAGGAAACGGCTTTCCATAGCCGTGGATCCAGGTGCCTCCTCTAACGGCCGAGGAAACGGGGGCGCCCCTAGCGGTCGAGGAATCGGGAGCAACCCCTCCAGCCGCGGATCCTGGTGCGGCCTTAGTAAGGTCCACTAAGGACTAGACAAAACTAAATGAAATAAAAGCGCGCACACACACGGAGGGGAAAAAGCAACAAAACGCAACCATGAGCCTAAATAATCCAACAATAATTAACAAAAATTAAACACAGGTGCGTAACGAAAAGGAACCAACCAATCGATCGCTGCGGTAAATCACATTGGGGAAAAGACAGAAACGGAAAACTAAGGGAACGGGGAGAAATAATAAACCATGGCGAAAAACGAAAAACGGGCTCACGGCGCGAGCCCTAACATGCACTAGGATATTTACAGTAGATATTGAACTCCTCAGATGATAGACACATTTATCTTACAATGGATTTATCAGAATGTATCCCAATCTTAAATCAGAGACTACTTATACTTGTCACTGTAGCCAGCTTTTTAATGCTGAGTACAAATTTTCTGGCTATTCTCCAACAAAGAGACTGATAGTTACAAGACTGATCTAATTTGAATATTAAACCCGTGCTGAAATAATGGTATCTCCAATCTAATAGTGTCCTAAGACTTTTGCACAGTATTGCATTTTAGGACGTTTACAATACTTGTAAATGTATAAATAAAAAAGCATGTTGTGCATTATTTATACTTGTTTTTGTAGGTAGTCACAACATACACATTGACATTGCTGGACAGTCAATGTTAGCTAAGCTCCTGCGCAGAACTATCGGTGCCTTCAACACCTCGTCTAACGTTGATCTGAAGTTCAGTAACCGGGGTAAGTAAACTCGTTTGCTCTTTGCACTTTAAGTAATCCATTTAAACCTCTCTATTGACTTGTTTGTACTAATTAATAATCATTAATATTTTAAGTAGCAGCCTTGGTGGTTCCTGTGAAGCTGTTGTTGCTCCTCACCATAAAATTGCATAGATTTAGGAGGGGCAGACAGCTTTATCTGCAAAGTTGTTTTTCCAATGATCAAAAGCTCTTCAGTAGATCCATTTTGGTGCCAATAATACATTTATGACAATGCATGATAATATTACCATTAGCATTAGCATTAGGGTTATGACTAAAACAGAAGAACTCACTAGTTAGAAGGTGTGTCTATATACTTTTGGTCATGTTTTGCAATCACATTTACATTTACGGCATTTAGCAGATTCCCTTATTCAGATCGACTTACAATTCAAGCAATGGCGGGTTAAGGGCCTTGCCTAAGGACCCAACTGTAGCAGCTTTTTTTGGCAGAGGTGGGATTTGAACCTTGGACCATCAGGTCCAGAGTCCAGTACCTTAACCGCTAGGCTACTACAGCAATTCATTCATTTGTATACAGTACTGCGCTAATGTTTAAGGCAACCATTTTGTTATTAAAATTAGAATCAGACCCGAAAAAACAGAAAACTTGTATGCAGAATTAATAACTAAAATAATAATCTGAAAAAAAAAACATCCTAAATAGGCTACAGTGGCAAGTATCTGACAGCTTCATTGGAATTCCAAGTTGGCTTTTTCCACAATTCGAAAAATCTTGATGAGGAATGGTATTTTTTGGCCATAAACCAGGTGAAAAGGCTTAGATATGCTAAAGTTCAAAAGGATTGGAATGATGATTACTGGAAAAGAGTATTATTGAGTGACTAATCTACATTTTTTATTTTTGGGGCCAATCAATTGACAAAAATGCAGTGGTGGCCTAAGACTTTTGCAAAGTACTTATATAAACATGGGCTACAGTAACCTGACTTAATATGATGTCTGGCTGACCTTACCAGCGTTTTCTGATCCAAATCATTTTTGCAGTTTGACGTCTAAGGTCTCAGATCACAGCCACTTAGAATGACATATTCCTATCTGGATTTCTAATTAGCTGTTGGGATGGAACATTATTGGGTTACAGTCCGTTAACCCTGTGTCTCACTGTAATACAGCACATCACTCTTGCTCATATCTTGCTCACTGATGTGATATTCTGTAACCTGATATTCCATGATGCAATTTCATGTGAAGAAAGAAATTAAACATTCTCTGAAACGGCCCTTAGTATGGCTGATATTCAAAATACAAGTCAGTGATGTAAATAACTGATATGATTGGGTGGGCCATTTTGATCTATAGTGAAGTCACCACAGACCCCACAAGTCTTTGGGACTGACTGTCTCACTTGGTCAGGGTGACTGTGGGTATAATCTGATCAAGGACGCTGGATGGTGGAGGTAAATCCTGAGCAGAGCTCAGCCTGGCCTCTGTCCAAACGAGACCTTGACGTGTTAGTAAGCCCAGTGGCACATGTCCTGCACGTGGTCTTACTGCCGTAGTGCTTCAGCTCAACCCAGGCATAAATTGAATGTCATAGCCAATGATACAAAAACGACATATCTGGGATTCAGATCAAAATAAGATTCAATTATATTGTATTAGCTCCTGGTAGCTTTGGTGGCACATCTTGAAGGCGTAGGTTAAAATCCTTTGTTGAATGTTTGATGTTTCTTGGTGTTTCCTATTTTAGACTGACCGTAAAAATGACATTGAAAACCCTCATCTTTATGCCTCAAAAGTACAATGGGATTTTTGGGCCACTCTTAAAAATAAAAACAGTTGAAAAAAACTCATTATATTAGAATGGTACAGAGATGTAACTGCTGATAGTCCTGTAATCAGCCACCGCAGCATCAATAAAACAGCTTATTTCCTCCAAATCACTCTGGTTCTTTCTTCTGAATAAACATATTTTTCCGCAGAGATCTTATACTAATGACAAACCAATGCTGCTGAGCCAGAAGTTTGAGTATTTCTTTATTAGTAGAATCGATACGAAACTTTACCAAAACTTTACCAAAACTCATTTTAGCATGAGATTGCTATCGTTTTGTAAGCTATTTCACCATAATGTGACTTTCCTGGTTGCATTCTCAAAGTATTTAAACGCTTTATTCTCATAATATTTATTTTTGCAATATAAGGACTTAATTCTTGAAATTATGATTGTATTCTTGTAATATTACGAATTTATTCTCATAATATTATGACTTTATTCTTGAAATTACGACTTTATTCTTGTAATATTACGAGTTTTTATTTATTTTAAGAGTAGCCATAAATATTAGTGTTAGAGTATTTGTTGGATTTTGAATATGAGGATGAAAAGAAATGACTTTTCTTTCTCTTTAAAATAAAAAATAAGATAATAATTAGTACAATACATTTACTATTGTTAATTATAATAATATAATAAAAATATTAATAATAACAATAAAAATGATTATTATTGTTATTATTATTATCGTTATTATTGTTATTATTGTTATTAATAATAACAATAATAACAACAACAACAACAACAACAATAATAATAATAACGATAATAATGATAATAATAATAGTTATAATCGTTATTATTATTATTGTTGTTGTTATTATTGTTATTATTATTGTTATTATTAATAACAATAATAATAACAATAATAACGATAATAATAATAATATGTGAGACTGACTAGTTTTTGTTGTTTTTGTCATCATAAAGTTGTGATTTGTTTTTGTGTTCAGTAAACATTTTTTGTTTTATACATTTTTTCCCATTTTGTTCAAAAACTGTTCATGCAGCTCTCAAACAACCTTTTTTTCCCTTCTGACTAGTCATTGTCATGGAAACACTGAGAACTTGTGTGGGATTTTATGCAACACACACTAAAGGGCAAAACTTCAGCTGTTTTATGCACACACCCTCACCTCACCCATGACCCTGATCAATTTAAGCTGGGGTAAAATGGCCTGCAAAGTTACCAGTTGCCTGCAACATAATCTAGAAATAGATATTAATCAATAATCCCACATTCAAATCAACATTTTTAAGCATGGAACCCATAACTCTCTGCTCCTTACCCAACGCTGAATAACATGCCGTGTAATAATGCAAAATATACGCTCTGTTCTTAAGCTAAAAAGAAAAGTTCCTGACTTGTCCATATATAAGTCCACAAGTTCACAAATGAATTCATGTTTAATTTCTTTTTATTGGCTAACAATAGACTGTGTAGCAACGCAGACGCAGCAAACATTTACATGAATGTCATTGTATTATTTCTTATTGACTGATCTCAGCATGAGGCCCACCTGACCGTGCTCTAACAGGCACCTTTATTAATGCACATCGTGTTTTCAATCTTTCTCTTGGTTAGACATGACTCACCTTTATGCTCATTGGCTGAAGTATTGACCTTTTAGCTACAGGTACAGGAAAATATTTTGAATCTAACAAACTGGGACACCGTTGTCACTGTTGTTTTAACACTGCTTATGTGTGTGTGTGTGTGTGTGTGTGTGTGTGTGTGTAGAGTGTCTCCCACAGCCCCGTGCACTGAGCCGGACAGACTACCTGTTGAGCATTCTCCCAGTGCTACTGATGGGCCTAATGTGCTGCCTACAGGTTTACACCAACCGACTACGCAGGGTCATCGCTGCCTTTTACTTCCCCAAGGTAACACAACATATTAGTAAATGACACAATTACATTTTACTTGCCACATAAGGTGTGCAAAATTACACCAGGGATATGGAAGCTCCACACAGGCTGCAGCCATGGCATGAACCCTGGCCATTGAACCTGTGAGGTGACATCAGATGACATCCATCTGCATTGTTTTTAACATGTTGTACTGCAATGGCAATAATGTCCTGTTAGAATTAGATTTAGGTTAATGATCATATATCACGAGGAAATAGCTAATGTGTGTCACCTTACCTTTTACACACATTTATGAACAGCATTACATTCATTACCAGGACATTAAAATCCTGTCCTTTACTGTACATTAAACAGTATTCAAGCATAGATTCTGGCATTTTCATGTGCTGTTTTATAGCACTACATCTTTTTTGTCATATTCAGAACTCTATTGTAACTGTAATGTGTGCTGGAGTGCCACATCATCCTGCATAGCCCTTTTATGACCCTTTTTGGCTTCCACAGCAGGCTGCTTTGTTACAGCCTGCTATGCCTTGCCTATAAATTCAAACCCTCAGTCTTGTGCACCTCCTTGTTTGGTGTTTTCATACAATTTATTTATCCTGGCTTCTGTTTCCCATTTTGTTTTGGTGCATTGTCTCTGTTTCTTCTTTCAAAAGTGAGGCATATTTAAATTTTTTGGAATCTCACTTTTGAAAAAAACAAACAAAAAACAGATAGTCTTCAACCGGATGCCAATATGTTCCTGTGTCTGATACATTACAGTAGAAGTTAAGTCCCTCCATTCATTTAATAAATAAAAAAGACACTTAACTTTCAATTCCCCCCAAAATCTGATTGATATTATGACTAACAGGTTGCTTTTAAACCATGTTTTTGAAAAGTATCCACTTAGAAAAAAAACCCAAGAGCAATGAAACGTACAGGAAATGGACCCAGTTGGCCATTTGTTTTGAAAAACATCCCCTCAAAATTTGCCTTCTGACTTCATCAATCTAAATATGGTAAAATTATACTGAATGAATAATTTTATCCAAACAGCCAATCCAATGATGGTGTGTAAATCTCTGAAGTTTAAAAAGTCATACATTTTCAATTTTCACCCAATTCTAAACATTATTCCGCTTTTGTAAAGCTCCCAGTCTCTAGTTTTAGACTTAAAGCATGGAGTCCATTTGGAATATTTAGCATTACATCTGCCTCGTCTACCTTCCCCATCCGAAACCTATCATACTTATTCTTACGTTTTGATAGCTGCATTTAAATAGAAGTGTTAACTGCAATTTTAATTCCATTAGCCAAACCTCAACAGGAATGTAAAATAGAAGCAGGTAATCACAAACAGTTTTTATAACTATACCATAGAGTGTGAGCAGAGAGCATAATCTTACAGTGCTTTATACATACAGCTAGATGCATTCATTTAATTCTGTGGAATTGGCAGTTTTCCATTGCTCGTATGAAACGCAGTGTTCTCAGGACCCATATGGTTGTGAGGAGGATTAGAGGCTGTCAGGCTTGAAACAGCTGCAGCATCTATAACAATTTTCTTCAAACCACTGCTTGTATTTCACAAAGGAAAACAGCATATCACTAAACCCAAACTGTTATGCTGGAGAATTCCAAGAAAGCTTAAAAGTAGGCTGTTTTCAAACAGTCTGTCAAGTTGTCATTAACTCTTTTGCTGTAAACCCATAAAACTGCCCTTACTTTGTTCTCATCTTTAATCTGCTTGGCCTTTTTGCTTTTCACAGAGAGAGAAGAGACGTATCCTTTTTCTTTACAACCTCCAGATCCAAAGACGCGTCTCCTTTGTTAACCGGCAGTGCAAACAACTCCGGCAACAGCGTCAAGCCCCCAAAACGGTACGAGTGTAGTGAGTTACAGAGAAGAGATGAAGAAATCAGTGACTAAAGGACTGTGGTGGAATAGAGGGTGGTGTACTGGACTGTAGACCATAGGTCCAGGGTTCAAATTCCACCTCATCCAAGCTGCCAGTGTTGGTTCCTTTAGCTGGACGATTAACCCACAATTTCTTGCGATTAGTTGTAAGTCGCTATGGATAAGAGCATCTCTAAAATGATTACATATAATTTTAATATGACTTTACATGACTTTCACAACACCATCATCTTCTTTACCTCAACAAGGACAATTTTCAGCTAATTATACCTTTATGCCTTTGTCTTTTTTGGTTCTTTTTATATCTTATCCCTGCTGAAAAAACAAGCATTGGCCAGCATCACATCCATGCTGGTTTAAGCTGGTGTGTTGCTAGTTTTGATGGTTGACAAAGCTGATTGCCCACTATGATCTTGCTGGTTTTGTTGTTCAAACAGCATACTCAGAAAAGACTAGCATGCTTGTCACAACCATCCAAGAACCAGCAAAGACCAGCATGTGCTGGTCAGCAGCACCCCCAGTAAAGACCAGGATGTACTGGTCACCAGTATCCCCAGCAAAAACATGTTCAAAACACAACAAAAGCTGGTCCCCACCAAGTCCAGCATCATACTGGTCTGTTTTTTTTCAGTAGGGATCTTTTCCCCGTCTTCTGTTAAACTCATTTATCTTTTTTCTACACTTCTTCCTCTCTTATCTCTTATACTCTGTCTCTTTTTTTTACTTCTCAGTTGTTGTCCATGCTGCTGTTTCCTCTGAAATGGCTGGGTTTAGGTGTATGTTGGTGCTGGGTATGTGTGGAGTGGATGTGGCAGCGCCGGGCCGTCTGTTGCTTGGTTCCGGGATGCCCTGTTCTGTACTGTGCTCAGTGCTGGAGAGATTTGGGAAGCCACTGTGTCTGCTCCTTACAAGAAGACCAAGGGCCTCAAGTCAGTGATTCTGAAACGGACGCTGTTTACTATGTCCACTAGTCTTCACACACTCGGTTTTTCACTAAACATCTGTAGAAATAAAGCTTGTCAATCTCAAATGTGTACTTATTTATCCACAAATGTTATTGCACTGGCAGTGCTGATCGTACAGGCCTGCAGCAAACCTGCTGATCTAAGCTCAGTCTGAATATGACATATATGTTACTAATGGTTGGTGAATCTTATTTTAAAATTTTAAAATGTATTCTTCATACTCGCATTTTCTATCCAAACAACACTTTGTTTCCTTCAGAATGCCCTTGTTTTATAGTCATTTACTGAATTGAATTACAAACCTGCATTATTTACCTGGCTTGTTATGATGAATATTGCTTTTGCATTTAGTTCCAATCTATGATCTATGTTGACACATGTCAAGCCCAATCAGAGGGAAGTAGCCCGCCCTTTTTCTGGGGGAATGGGCATATGGGAGACTTTATATAAGTATTTATCCACATGATACACAAGTTGTGGAGATCAGGTTATGCTATGGTGGTCAACCACACCACACAGTGGAATTAAAAAGTGGTCTGTGGTGTGCTACCACAGCAGTGACTTGACTTTGAGTCCAAGCCACTTTGGATACTCACAGTTGGGCTGTACTTGTTGTGGGTGAGGCTGAAATTGAAAATCATCTCCCAGCCCTGCAGAGATGACAACTACCCAACCCTGGGCCTGACTAAAATAGTCTGGCCAGGGTACCTATGCTTTGTCCCGTGTAAATTCTGGAGGCTTTGAACCCCTTGATCAGGATAAAGTGTGGAAAAATGTTAAAGTTAAGTGCAATGCTGTTACAGGACATTTAATCAGCTTACATCTCCTGTGTTGCCGATGGTAGAAGTCTCAGGCATGCTATAAAAGTCTAAACAATACTAAGTCAGTACTTTGATTACCATGACTTCTCTGTACCTTTCCCAGCCTGGCAGAACAGTTCATCTACATCCTGGTATTTAGCAGACGCCCTTATCTAGAGTGACTTACAACTAATACAATCTTATCAGTTCCAACTGTTACAACCCAAGCAATTTTGGGGTTAAGGGTCTTGCTCAGGGACCCAACGATGGCAGCTTGGTAGAGGTGGGATTTGAAGTAGAGTAACCTAAACAATAGTCTACCACAGTTCCAGTTCAGTTGGACTCTATGCCTGTAGTGTGTTTGCTAATAGTCATTTTTTGTTATAAAAAAAAACTTGAACAGTTGTAGCACACACAACATAATTACAACAACACCTCAACTTTACTGTCATAAAAATGTACGCCATAACTGTTTGCTAGGTGTATATCCTTTATGGTGAGTATCTAGGGTGTGATTTAAATTTTGCACTCTCACCCCTATTGAAAAAAACAGACCATTATGATGCTGGACTTGGTGGTGACCAGCGTTTGTTGTGTTTTGAACATGTTTTTGCTGGGGATGCTGGTGACCAGCACAT
>JAUZSU010030972.1:0-10417 GCA_034780255.1 Parotocinclus maculicauda | reverse complement strand
GTTCCCGGACCGGTCAAAAGTGCTCCTTCAGTGCCAACGTCGAAAGCGAGATCCTCCCTTACCCCTCCCCACCTTTTCCTGTCTTGGACGACACAACTGGCGATGTCGGATCTGGCGCCCACGACAGGCGTGTGCTATAACAGCTCAGCTCTGAATGTGCACGTTAAACAACTCTGACCTGACCTGCGCGTCGTCATCTCCAGTCATCACTGCAACTGTAAGGACCAGATTTTGTACTCAGGACGGGGTAAGTATTCTTAGTTAGATTTTTTGTTAGAATTATTTTTTTTTGTACTTAGGAATTTTAGTCACTTTTGTTAGATATTTTATTCTGTCTGCACTGCATGATTTATTTCAGAGTACTGTTAGACATTATCACTTTATAGTTTCAAATTGTGATTGTATTCATTTTGTGCATTAATAAGCTAACATTCTATCACTATAACCCACCGTTACACTATCTACCATACCTTTTCTTAGATAATTACACTATTTTCTAAAAATGGCCACCAATAACAACAGTATGACCAATGTAGAAGAGATGACTAAAGTAGGGGAAAAAATAGGTAGCCAAATAGGGACCCAAAGTAAATTAATATTAAAAGCCAAGCTAATCCTCCCCACCCCAACTGACACACCCAATAGGAAACGAAAAGCCCACACTCTGGACTTTGACCTGGAAACCCAGGAAGAAACGCGGGTGGAATTTGAAATCCACCAAGACGTGCCCTTAGCGAACGCATTCGAACTGCTCGCTGACACCCTTGACTTTGACCTGGACACCCAGGAAAACTTCAAGACACCCAATTCCACCCCCAACCTTACCCCAACACCCACCCCCACCCCCACAGAAACGATTATCTCGGACGAGGTAATCGAGCCCGTCAAGGGAATGCGGCAAATATACTTTAATCAATGCAACCCCACACCATACGAGTTCTTGTTCTGGCAGCTGTCGGTACCCGACATCCAGATCATAAAAGGGGACAGCTCCCTGTTAACTCACGTACAACTGAGTAGCGGGGAAGCTTTTATTAACGGGGAGGAAGAGGGACTTATCAAGTTAGGCGAAACTCTAATTTTGATAGCCGACCCAGAATCCTCAGTGGAGAGGCTGGTACAGCTAGAAAACATATTTTTTAAACCAAATAACAATAGGGCTTTCAACATGCCAGTAATAGACCCCACAGATACCGAACAATCTGTAAACAATCAGTACAGACAAACGGGTAAAGCTAGCAAAAAAATAAAAAGTTACATAAATAAAATAGTTAAAAACAATACAAATAAAGTAGGATCGAAAGTAGGATCGAAATCCAACCATTCAGGGACGCCTGTAGCGAACCTATCAAAAGTAGCGCTAGACTGTAGCACAAGCCAATCAGAGAGGAAAGAATTGGCGCCAGTCTCCCTCGTGTCTAACGAAGGAGATAGCCGAATCGAAACGGCCGCAAATTCCCCAAACCCTGATTGGCCCACTCTCGTCCAGTCAGCGGAGAGCATGTGGGCCCTTCCCCAAAGAAAGGAAGGGATTAGTAAGACTGCTCTCAGTCAATTAGCCAAAACAAATAACAAAAGAAAAAGAAATAGCCCCAACAATAGTCCAGATAGGGCCGACTTTCTCAAAACAACAACACCAACTAACGGAAACACTAGCAAAAAACACAAGAAGGCTACTCCATCAAAGCAAACACCACCCATAACTACACCATCCACAACAACACAAGACCTAGGACCTTTCTACAAAACAGTACCCGGAAAAGATAAGCACAACAAACAAATACCACAAAGAACGGCTAACACACAGTGCAACACCCAATATACAGAAACACGTACAAAACAGAACAACTCTAAAACAACACATCCATCATTAATAAAACTTATAAAAACCAACAACAACTACACACAAGAGGACATCTCTCCACCCCAACTAAACAGATATAACAACAAACTAGACATAGACAGTACCAAAACATGGACAAACGGATACATAGAAATAACACTAAACAAACCATCAGAAGAAACACACATCTACATTAGTGGCTATAGACACATACTATCACAGTACACACACTCACCCACTAAATGTGCCCACTGCCAGCAGTGGGGTCATAACATACACAAGTGTAAACACATCAAAGAAACACCGACCTGCTATAGGTGCGGACAACACCACAACAGAAGGAACAAAGACAACCCATGCACAAACAAAATATCTTGCCCCAACTGCATGGGTAACCACACAGCACATGACATTAGATGCACCCATCACCAGAGAGCAATTAGAAAACTAAACAACAACACCAATACCAAGACCACTACAACAACAAGTAAAGCGATAGTAGACACCACAAATAAAAGAACACCTAACATAACATATGCAGACAAAGCCAAAGCAGACAAACCACTAACAACAAAAGATCTTGTACAAATTATTAAAGATCTTATAGCACAAAACTCTAACCAAACTAACAAAACAGCACTTAACATAGTTAATAATTTATAAATGTTACTAATCAAAACTTAGTTAACAACTTAACTATCTTTAACTAATTATGGGAGCCAGGCCTCCACACATCATAAACAATAAAAGTAATTCCCGCAGTGGACTTAGCATTCTCCAGTGGAATGCCAAAGGACTACTGTCAATGGGACATGGAGCTGAACTCCAACAACTGATTAGCAGTTCTAAAAATCAACCAGACGTTATCTGTATTCAAGAAACGTGGATCAATAGCGATAAAAATGGTATAAGTAAAAGAAAATTTAAAATAAATGGCTACATAACTCACTACAAGTCATACGATAAACACACGAGAGGTGGTCTAGTCACACTAATTAAGGAAACCATACCACACAATCTAGTACAACTCACCGATCTACATCTAAATATAGAAGCGATAAGTATAACAGTAATTAACCAAAATCAAAATATTGACATAATTAATGTATATACTCACCCCAACCAAAATCAAAATAGCATAGTAGTAAGTGACTATGCTAAACTTCTAAGTAATAACACTAACATTATTATGGTAGGAGACTTCAACAGCAGAAACACACTATGGGGAAGCAATCACACATGCAATCAAGGGCTTATAATAGAATCGTTCATGGAAGAATACAACCTACTTACCCTGAACGATGGAAGCACAACATTCGTGAGCGACATTAATGGGAGCGCATCAGCTATAGACCTAACAATAACATCACCCAACATTGCAGTAAACACGGAATGGGTAGTAATGGAAACCCTAAACAGTGACCACCTCCCTATACTAACAAATTACAACACCACTGACACATTCCAGGAAAACTACATACACCTCCCAACATGGAAATACTCCAAAGCGGATTGGAAAAACTTCCACCTAGACTGCCTCTCAATTAAAAACCCAGTAGACACTAATATTAACGCCTTCAGCAACTCACTCACTGAACAAATCACTAAAATAGCAAACAAAAACATACCAAAGACTAAACAACTAAACAATAAAAACCCCAATTCATGGTGGAATGTTGAAATTAGCAAACAAATACAACTTAGAAACAGACTCAGGAAAATACATAAAAAAACTAAGAAAACTGAACATCATGACAAATATAAACTAGCTAAAGCAGAGGTAGCCAGATTAATAATTAAAGCCAAAAAAGAAAGTTGGGAGCAATTCTGCTCAACTATTGATAACCGCACTAATATTAAAGAAATGTGGAATAAAGTTAAAGCCATCCAAGGCAAAAGTAGGACTACTAACACACTACAAAACCACAAAACAGCCAAAACCAACAAACAAAAAGCTAACCTGTTAAGCGCAACATTTAGCAAAAACAGCAGCAACGACAATTTTCCCAAAGAATTTATCAACAAACTAACAAAAGACAACATAGCTCCAGACAACAAACAGAAATTACCTAACCACGCCACCAACGACTCACTAGACTACAACTCACCACTAACTCTTAAAGAACTAAAAATAGCCTTAAAAAACAAAAAAAACACAGCTACTGGGCCCGACAACATCAGCTACAACATTATCAAACATATGCCCGAGGAAGCACTAAAATCAGTTCTTAAACTATACAACAAAATATGGGACTCTGGTGAACTCCCCTCAGCATGGAAACACGCCACATGTATTAGTATACCTAAACCAGGTAAAGACCACGCACTACCCAACAGCTACAGGCCCATCACCCTTACTACGCACATGTGCAAATTACTAGAAACAATTATCAACAATAGACTCAACACGTATCTAACCGACAACAACATAATTACTAAATACCAAAGTGGCTTCAGAAAAAACCACTCAACAATAGATCAAATAGTTAGACTTCAAAATTCAGTGACTAATGCCCTCCATAAATCGCAAAAAGTAATGGCAATATTCGTAGATCTAGAAAAAGCCTTTGATATGGTCTGGAGGCAAGGCCTACTAAATAAACTAGAACACTATGGAATAAAAGGCAAAATGTTTAACTTTATTAATGACTTTTTACACAACAGAACTATTAAGGTGAAAGTCAATGGTCACTTTTCTGAGCAAACAGAAATTGGCAATGGCATTCCTCAGGGCTCAGTAATATCGCCAACCTTATTTAATATATTCATAAATGATATTACCAAATGTTTCCAAAATAATAATAACACCAAAGCACAAACTGTCGAAACAGCCCTCTTTGCCGATGACTGCGCCTTCTGGCGCTCAGGCAATGTACTAAACTCGCTAACTAAACTAATACAAGAAGACCTGGATAACCTCAATAAATGGGCACTTGAATGGGGAGTTAAGATCTCCCCAACTAAAACAGTAGGCATGGTATTCAACATAAAGTCTCCCCGCTACTCAACCAATAGGGTAATAAAACTTAAAATAGGAAATCAAACTGTACCTATGGTAACGGAAACTAAATTTCTGGGAGTAATATTTGACCAGAAATTATCCTTTAATAAACATATAAACCACATAGTAAATAGTTGTAAACCAACACTAAACCTACTAAGGGCCATAAGCGGCACCACATGGGGAGCAAACACCAACACTTTACTACAAATATACAAGGCATGCATCCTATCAAGAATAGACTACGGCGCAGCAGCCTACGCCTCAGCATCTTCAAAAACACTCCAAAAACTACAAACAATCCAAAATAAAGCACTAAGAATAATAACCAAAACGCCCAACAATACACCAGGCGATAGCTTAGAAGTAGAATTAAACATTATGCCCTTAAAATATAGAAGAAACCTCATCACTCTAAAATACAACTTAAAGATCAACACACTTACAACAGACCACCCCAACAAAGATCTCACACCCAGAAACACACAGATAGGTATTCCATTTAAACGACAGGCTAAACTAGGACAATCATTTGCAACACTAGCACAACACATCGAAATAGAAGCAGGCATAGAGAACCTAGAAATAGCCAACAAACTCAAAACCACAAACACCAACTCCAAAACTCCATTTCTCATCAAAAACGAAACAGACAAAACAGAACACCCACCATTTAAAAAAATTATATTCCAAGTAACAGCACAGGACAACTACAGCAAACACACCCACCTATACACAGACGGTTCAAAAAACCCAGACACAGGCAGAGTAGGGTTTGCATTTGTAGCATTAGATAACAACAACAAACCAACCACAATCCAGTACGGTAGACTAAACAACAACCTATCAATATACACCGCCGAAATGGTAGCTATAACAAGAGCTATGGCCTGGATAATCAAACAAAAACTTAGCAAAACAGTAATATTTTCAGATAGCCTAAGCGCCATAGCATCAATCAAAACGGGGAACTCGGCTAGACCCGACATACTTTGCAGAATACAAACACTGCAAGAACAAATAAACAAAGCCAACCTCGACCTCACACTAGAGTGGCTACCGGCACATGTGGACATATTAGGTAATGAAATAGCAGACCACTTTGCCAAAAAATCCCTGGAAATTGATGACCAGGACATATGTATAGACATACCATTCGGAATTAGTGAAGCCATATCAATAGCTAAAAATCACTACACTAAAAAATGGCAATCCGAATGGGACCAAACAAAAAACACCTGGCATCACACCATAAAACCGATAGTCACATCTAAACGCCCACTCACAAAAACAACTAACCAAGACAGAGTACTAATCAAACTTAGAATAGGTAAATCAGTAAACATAAAAGCAAGAAACTTTGGAAAAAACACAGTTTGTAACTGCGGACAGTCAGAAGATATGAAACACTATCTAATGGAATGCAAGATCCACGACATCCAAAGAAACGAACTGTTTAAAATAATTAGGGAAATAAACGAAAATAATCAGTTAAATGCTAAAATACTACTAAACCCAAATAAGGATAAACTAAAAGAGCATATACAAGCTGTCATGCAGTTTGTACATGAGACTAAAGGTAAACTATAAAGATAAAACTCACTATATGCCACTGTTAGTATTACTATTATTTGTTTTTGTTTTTTTCATCTCCTTCTTTTTCCCTCTCCCTCGCTCGCTCTCACTCTCCTTCTCTATATTCCCTCCCCTTTCTAATACATCCCTACCACTAACTCTCGCATCTGGGACTGACGGGAGGAGTAGGAATGGAGCTCCAGCCAAAACATAAAGGTCCGACCTCCAAATTATAAATACACATAATTTCATAAATCTTTTTTATTTATTATTATTCCAGATAACTACATATAAAATTAAATGGCTCAAGTTTCAGGTTCCGTAGCGGTGATCGGTCACTCCGGTGTCAGGCGCCTCGAAACTTATGCTAGGTACTCCCTAGGAGGACCTAGCTTAGGGATTAGAGGAGTATCCGTTAGATACTATGGCAAAGGGGGTGGCACCATCGATACGGTGCCTATACTAGTAGCCAAAATGAAGACGGAGAAGTTCCGGCCAAAGGTCGTCGTTCTCCAGATAGGTGGAAACGACCTGGACAAGCAGGAGTTTGTACAGGAGACCTTCTTGATGAAGCTGGACAAGGTAGTGAGGGAGCTGGGAATGTGGGATGTGAAGCAGGTGGTCATCCTAAAAGTGTTTCAAAGGCTCCGATGCAGGAATGTCCCCCTGGCGGTTTACGCCGCCAGACGGGCGAGCCTGAACTTCGGGCTAATGACGCATCTACGGAACCACAGTGGGGTTAAATACTTGGCCAGGCGTAAGCTTCACGCAAAAAAGCTTTTGTTAGGGGATGGGGTCCACCTGGGTAAAAGGGGCTACAAAATGTTAAGCCATGAACTGAAATGGATCATTATAAAGGAGCTACGGGTACTAGAATAGAGAAATAATCTACTCATTCACATCCCAACCACCCCAACCTATGCTCCGTTTATCCTTCTTTCCGTCAGTTTTAACATGCACCTCTAAAATAATTTATCTTAAAAAACTCTCTCACGCCCCTCCTTCTATCTCTCTCCTCGTGACTAGCAGTGATCACATAGTAACGTTAATACAGAACAAACTAAAATAACTACATAAAAATTAAATACATAATACTAGAAACCAACACCAACTACGCAATTAATATTAAAACTAACTCACTAAAATTCATTAAAAACAAACACTAACAACTATTAGAAATAATTAGAAGCACTTAATAAATGCTGCACTTACTTTAATTAGATTGCCACACTAACGCTAATAACTAATTAACTACCAAATAAATAATCCCCCAGAGCCATAGCACTCTAACACACCACATAAACAAAAAACACACACTAAGTAGAGGGATCGTTCTGCGATGGTGAGGCATAGGTGACAGACCGAAAGCTGTACTCCAGCGCGGCGGGTTCCCTAAGATCACTATATCATTACATACTAGAACAACACGCAATTAAACAAGCAAAGTGTTACAAAAGCATGCACTAAATAAAAGAATCGCAATGAGCTGATAAGGCATAGGTGACAGACCGAAAGCTGTACATCAACTCAGCGGGATTCCCACAATACAAAAACAAAACTCACCTCAAGCACAACCAAAACATAACCGTAACTGGCAAAACACCACACACCCAAACCAATGAATAAAACTAGCTTAGCTATTATTTATATATAGAGTACATATACTTAGTTAAACAGCAGTCCCTAGATGAGCTACCTAGATCAAACCCCCGAAACAGGGCACTACGAATGGATCACGTATCACAAACTACAACATACAAACCAAAATACACACTAAAAAGAGGATCGTTCTGCGATGGTGAGGCATAGGTGACAGACCGAAAGCTATACTCCAGCGCGGCGGGATACCTAAGAATAAAATAACAATATGTATTAACAAAACGCAATTAAACAAACAAATCATAACAAATGCAAGCACTAAATAAAGGATCGCAATGTGCTGGTAAGGCATAGGTGACAGACCGAAAGCTGTACACCAACACAGCGGGATACCTACACAACAAAATTGCATATGCATCACAAGCACAACAACGAAGAAACAAATAGCCAATGATACACCACAGAAACATACACCCCCAAAAATAATAAGTATAAATGTTGTATATATGTTAATGTTTCCAAATTCAGTTTCAGTTTTCAGTTCCAGTTATTGTTAAAGTTCATAGTTATAGTTATAATTAATTCACATGTGTTTACTAATTTATTTATTTTTTCTACTTCATTCTACTTTTAGTTAGTATTGTATGTACAACAACAAAACGGCAACAAAACATAAACAAACAAAATATGCACTAAATAAAAGTATCGTTCTGCGATGGTGAGGCATAGGTGACAGACCGAAAGCTATACTCCAGCGCGGCGGGTTACTCTCAATAAACCACAAATAAAACCGAAACAAAACATGCGCGCATCCACACAAAAATCAACAAGCACTAAATAAGGTATCACAATGTGCTGGTAAGCCATCGGTGCTAAACCAACATGAAGGGATTCCCACTCCACAGAATAAATGCATTACAAGCAAAACAGATCGAATACCGTATACCAAAACCCACATCAAAAATCACCATTAACCCACTTATAGGCATAAACATGATGTATATATGTTTAAACTAGTTAACCATTGCTTGTTTATTATGTATAAATGTCTATAAAAAACAGGATCTCCCCACAATGAGCAAGGAGGACGACCCACCAACCAACTACTGGACGAACTCCAATAAAAATTATAAATGACATTCAACCCACAGAGCAGGAACAGAAGAGATGCCGTTACTAACTAACCACTTTTTTCTCTACACTTTAAGCTGCACACACCTATATCCGTACTTATATAAACGGACCTCCACCTCTGCCTACAGTCTGCGCCTGCAGACACTCCTTTTCTAAACCAGTATCAAACTCGCCTACACTACATAGGCAATCCTAAAAAAATAGAAAACTATACTGCCTCAAAAACAGTAAATAACCCATTCTCTACGATATTCTGTACTAAACAGAACACTCCAACCTCTCTTTGTCTGTACTTAAATAAACAGACCACTCTAACTATCTAAAAACATCTGGCTGTACTTCAATAAACAGCACTCATCGCTCTCTGTATTTTTTATTTTTGGGCAACTAACACAACACACCCGTTCTTCTTTTCAGGGGCAAAACTATTGCCATTTTAAACAAAACATATATAACATAGGGACGCAAGTCCCTCAAAATAGTTAGATAGGCTAGGAACTAGCCGTCTTCTCTTGTTTCTATTTAGAGCCAAGGGAAGCCAGCTTTTTTTTTAGTGGTCAGTGGCCGTTAAAGGTGTACTAGAGTAGGGACGTTAGGGCAGTAGGAACAACCTAAACAAAGCTGGATAAAAACAATAATACAACATGCAAGTCAAACGCACCACGTAGGAAACACAAGGTGGCATAGGGAAGTTGCTACCCCCTAACCATCTGACACACATTTAAACAGTCATGCTCCGCTTGCTTGCTGCTGGTGTACTTGGTTCCCTCGGATAGTGCTTGGTCTGGACAAAACGGAGATGAGATTGGATATAACGAGAGGTGACAAGAGATGACGGGATGAGAATAGATGTAACAAGACCAGACGAGAAAGGAGGAAAGGAAGAGGAAAAAATGAAAACGAACAGAATATGGATTACCGGGTGCAGAGATGGCCGTACGATTAAAGTTCTTTTCAGAACTCCAACAAATCGGATTTAAAAAAAAAAAAAAAAAAAAAAAAATTACCACTAATATTATATCACCATAATCCGATACTTCAAACTTTGGCTGATACATTCAAAATTCGCGCTCCAATCAAACTGAAACAAATTCAAATAGCGCAAACCTTTCAAATTTGGCATTTAATTCTCAACAGAGAAAACTTTTCCAAAATCAATAGCAACCATACCCTCCTCTCGCTTCTTCGGTTCCCGGACCGGTCAAAAGTGCTCCTTCAGTGCCAACGTCGAAAGCGAGATCCTCCCTTACCCCTCCCCACCTTTT
>JAUZSU010030961.1:0-10418 GCA_034780255.1 Parotocinclus maculicauda | reverse complement strand
ACACACACACACACACACACACACATACACACACACACACACACACATACACACACAGACACACACATACACACACACATATATGCATAAGCTCATAATTCTCACAAAGACATAGTGTTTGGAGTGCCCAGATTAAGAGAGTGCTAAAGACTGGCTTTCACGCATTTACTGTAACATATATACAAGTAGCAAAGCTAATTGTTAGACAGTTACAAAGAAGGGTGAGAGCTAGTATGTTCTTCCTCCAAGACATGTAAAGTCAACTGTCACATCTTGTAAAATTGTGCAACATAATTGGGCCAGTAGCCATGCTCAAAGGAACTGTCCTTTTGCCTAATGTTGATTTTTGATTGATAGGGAGGACAAGATGACAAGATGTCATAGCCAGAAAGCAGGACCAATGCTCTATGGCATCACTGGGGATTAAACTTGAACGTATCTTTTGTGGCACCATTTGTCTGTTAAATATATTTTTATAGTAATATTTAAGGCTGTAAAGTTTTAATAGAGCTGGCTAATTTCATCCAAATATTATGGCTACATCCCTATATAATATATTATTATGATATAATATTACATGATTACATAAATGTGGCACATAAAAAGCCACTTTAAACTGAAATGTTTAAGCATAGTAAACAAATCCTTTTTGCTGCATCTTTCTATAGACCACTCTATAAAGGCACTGATTTGGTTGTTGATATTCAACTCTGTTGGACTCTTCCTTTAGCAGCAATGTAACTGATACTATAGCCTGAAATACCTGCATATAGCTACTCCATCGGTGAACACCATTCCTTTCAAGACATATGCACAGGAGCATGATTTCACTACTGGTTGGTTGGTGGAGTTGCAAGATCTGACTGTATGATGTGCTGATATAGACCCTGGGCTCAAATTTAATAATATCACAGTATTTGCAATATAATAATATTAGCAATCCCTTCTGACATTTCCCAACTGAAGGATTCTATCTCTCACATGTAACGGATGGAAACTGTAATAACTTTCCATTTCCATTATCCATTTGTTAGTATGGGAAAAGCTACACACTATGCTCAGCAGCCATATTTGTGAAGTGCAGTTATCCAAAATAAAATCACATTGTGTTAACATTAATTCGCTATTTGGCTGCAGTCAGAGGAGTGAGAGGAACATATTGAAGATACAAAAACAAGGTAAATGCACAAATAACAAAAAGATTACTGGGAGAATGAGAAACAACTATTTTTCCCATTGGTGTTTAGCTGAATCCTGATCCTAAAAAACAGGTATTGACAACAAACAAACAGCAGGTCGGGAGCCTAGAGGTAAACCCCTTAAAGCTGTTTTGAAATAAAAGTTCTCCAAGAGTCATTTTTCCCCATGCTGGTGGTATTGAGTCTACTTGATGTATTGATGTCTTCTTAAAATAATCATTGAATTTAAGACAATTAATCATGTTAAAGGTGAAATCATTAAGTCTTCATGTTCTACAACAGTAAAGGCGTGTTTTTAAATAACTAAAATGACATTTTTGTCATTTTTTGACATTCATTTTACTGGATGCTTACTTACACAGGCATGAATTGTGAGAAAATAATTTTGCATTATTGCAATGAACAGACATGGCCTGCCTAAAAAATACATGAGTGCTTTTAAAGTTACAACATTTATTAGCCAAGTTGTGGTGACCTCATTTAATTTGATTAACTATTCCATACTCATAGCATCATGAGCTGTGAGCTATATAAATGGATTTACTATGATTTCACATTGTGAAAACGAAATCATAGTCCTGATCTCTGTTTGTTGCTATGTTCAAATATTAGATTTTTTCACTATACAATTGGCATAGATGTGTATAGAATGAAGATTTGAAAAGTAAATTTAAAAAATGTAGAGTACTAAAAGCTAGCAAAGCCATTATGAAGATTGGTGTAACACTGGGAGAAATAATAAACAGCAGGATACATGTACAAACAGGTAAGGAAAGGCATTTCTCAGTTTAAAACTGGAAATTCAGTCAAGTTAAGAAAATGGCTCATAAACGTTTGCTATATCAACAGGACTTTGAAAGGATTTAGAAAACCAATGAGCATATGCACTAATAGTTACAAAAGTAGCAGGAGATAGTGCACACAATTATTGAATAGTAGTCTTGGAGTGCTGTCTCCTACAACTGATAATCTGCTAGAATCTCTCTACATACCTGGACTAACTGGGCCAACACTAGACAACTTATTTTTTAATGGAGCCTCACTGTTGAAAGTGGTATATAAGTGTTATATGTTTTTTTTTTACAAGAGAACTGGAAAATCAGTAAAACTACAATTGCCCAATGCTCATTTAGAAATTGCAGAGCACTTACAGCCCCAAATGAGAGTCAAATAGTCAGAGAGGTGTGAAAAAAACTATGACTTATATTAAATTGGAGAGAGTTTGTTTGGATTAGTCAACATCACTGTTAGTATTAGAGACCATTTCAGCAACACACACACACAATGTTACATCTATACCCAAGATATTTGTTCATCCCCAATAGGGGTTCAAACGTAACTGTTTTATGGATGGACCCTACTTGAGCTCACAAAGCAATCTCAGACACAGAAAAAGTTCTATATTACTTTACTTAGTTTGCAAAAGTTTTTGAAGGGAGAAAATTGGGAAAGTGGGAGATAGCGAAAGACAAAGAGAGAGACAGGTGTGGCTGAGGCTGGACTAGAGACAACTCCGATCTGAGGCTGGACAGGAGGCTTGGGGTGGACCGATAACAGCAGCTTACTGACTGGTGTGACTGGATTGGTCCTGGAGGTACAGGTCAGTGATAACACAGTGTTCATGTGGAATGTAGAGAGTGCACAAGCATTCAAATGGAATGTGGAGAGTTCACAGGCGTCTGCATAAAGCACAAAGATGGTCAAAGCAACCCACAGCATTTGGAAGTAATGCATGTCTGAGCATGTGACCACACAACGCTGAGGAGGCAGAGAATTTCCAGAAGCACCAGGTAATTTGGTTGGTCAATGAGTGCTTAAACTTGGGGAAAATCAATAATCACACACTCTGGTTCCCTCTGCAGGCACTAAAGAAGCTGTCCAAATGATGCGACCAATGGGACACACTGCATAGATCAGCCATTTCACTGGCTGGAGGTATTCATCAAAACAATTTAAAAACCACACCCTCAAGACATTTTTGCAAGACAGTGTCTCCATACCTCCAATGTCAATTTAATGGCTAGGAGCTCACCTAACCAATATCATTAACCTAGAGCAAGAGGTGTCATGAAAAAACGCACATGAATGCAACTCTGTCTAGGGCCCAAAACACTGTGCCAAACACATACTCAGATTCAGGGATAGGCTGTTTCAAAACAAGGTTGGAGGTGGAGGCCTGTTTAACTTAACAACATGAGATTGGCATAAGGAGACCAAACAAATTTGGATGATGTAAGGTGAGGTGTAGCTGGGAATGAAAATTGACAAACCATATGAACCACAGGAAGACATTTTGAAACGAGCCACTCAGCCAGAGCATGAATCTTGGCAAGGTCAACCCTCACCTAGCACTGATGAATAATAAATCCTAGAAAGGAGACCATTTAGGCATGATTTTTGGCCTTAACAAAAAGCCAGTTCTCCGATAAAGATGGGACTGGTGTCCTTTAAGATTACAGGAATAGATAAATAAAAATAAAAGGGGAATGAAAAGGGGAGAGGGATAACCCAAAACTAAAAGGGAATGCAGAGACTGATGTACACAGAACACTATATTTTTACCAGAAAATGTACATGATGAAATACATGTTTACCAAAAATATATGGTTTTACCCAACGGTTTTGTTTGAACAACATTTGTTAGTATACATCCATTCCTGCATTTCAGGCTTGCAACAAATTTGAAAGAAAATGTGTTATCAGGCAATTTGGGGCTAGTAATGAGGAAAAGAACTAAATAGTGATATGAAACAGGTGATGTCAACATGATTTGCCGGCCTGCCTGTCTGCCTGCTATCGTGGTCTGACAAATCAGTATTACTAATCTATATTTTTGCAAGAATTGCACACCATATGCCCTGGAACAAAGACAAAAAGGACAATCCAGATGGTCCAAAAGCCAGGCTCAGTAATTGTATGGGGCTGTGTCAGTGCTCTTGGCAACATTAATTTACACTTATGTGATGGCGGTATTATTTTATTTAGTTTGTTTATTGGGTTTATATAACATCACTTTTAGCATCAATGGCTATTTACATCAGAGACAAGGTTAAACAGTTACCCAAGGTTACTTCAAAAGTAATAATGCATACTTAGATCATGCCAGCTTAACATAATTAACCTAAAGCATGTATTTGTACTGTGGGAGGAACTGGAGTAAACTCAGGCAAGACATGCACAACACAGATGTCAGGAGTTTGAACTGGGGCACTGGTGCTGTGAGGCGAGCATGCTACCCACTGCATCACTTTTTGAAATGTGTTGTAAGCTTGAATACAGAAATGAATGTGTAATGTCAAATTACTGTAAATGAAGTTGACTGTGATGAAATTATGAAAAAGATACATACTGCCTGCAATTAAATAAAAGTCAAAGAAAATGTAAGAAACACTGTGTTTTTTCTTATTTGCATTTTCCTTTTGTCCCAACTTTTCTGATTTGGGGAGAAACAGATAAAAAAAAGTTGCTTGGTTGTCAGTCATAGATGTCAAAACTAATTATGGCTGTTGAGTTAAGAGAATTAGCACTCAGCAATTATTAATCTACTTTATAGTTTGATAAATTCACCACACAAACTGGACAATATCCTGTTGAGCCATTTTCCTCTTTGTCAGCATAAAACAGGCGTTCCAGATAGCAATTCCTGAATGTTCCAACAGGCTCTTCCCAAACCACTAATGTAATTATTGTCTGAGCCAGAGGAAGGCGTTGTTCTAAGTCAAATGTTCTTGCCAGTGCATATGATACTGTGACAATGACAAGCAAGAAATTGTGACGAGTTTCTGTACAAGTATACTCTGACGCAAATCTTGTTAATGAAAGCAATATGAAATAATGTCAACCAAAAGATTGTGAGTTGTAATTCAAAACACAGAAACAGCAAAGCTCACAGTTACCAGACATGTTAATATTGCTCAGTTTGCAAATCAGGGAAGTGCATCATTCCATACACCAAGAAATATACAGTCCAGCTACGTGACAATTTGAATCTATAAGCTGAATTTTTATTTCCTGTTAGATAGCCACCAAACAGGAGGGAAATAATAATATCTGTAGTTGTTACCTTAACACACTTGGCTTTGTACTGACTAAGTGAATAGCATGCTTAATTTTCCTGGACCCCAGTCAAGATGGTTTGTAAAAATATACATAAATTAACACATAGTGTTATGTAGTATTACTTTGTATTGTGTTGTCTCTTGTAGTCGTGCTGTTATGTAGTGCCTGAAGGTCCTGGAGAAACATTGATTTGTTTCACTGTTTATGGAGTTGAAATGGCAATAAAAACTCCACTTGAACAGCTTTATCTCGATAAACAACAGAGCTAGCCTGATAAAAGCACTCAAGACCATATTAAGCTTTAACAAAGCTTACTGAGCACCATATCAGTAATGTTCAGATTAAGAGTGTCAGCTTCTTGCTAATTACTCCATATGACCTACTTTACTGAATTCTAACATTGTTTTTTACCAAACAAAAGACTCAAGGCTATAGATCAGCCTATTTAATGTTTGATCAGTCTATTAAAAAGTGTTAATTATGTTTGGGATGCATGAGCATAGTTCTATACTTGAACACATTGATTCTTACTTGTAATGGAGCAATGAAATGAAAAAGGGTACAACTAAATAAATTCCAGAATAACGTGTTGATTTAAAAATAAAAAAAATTCTAGAGCTTCTCCCTGTTTGTTTTTAGCAATTAGCATTTTAGCTGTTTATTAGTTAGCTGGTTAGTAAGTTAGTTAGTTAGCTAGTTACTTTGTAGTTGCCAGTTAACTACTGTTTGGCATGTCCTGACTATTTTACCCATACTCATCACTCATCATGTTTATTCAGAATATGTATTATGAATAACACAAATTTGTACATAGACTGGTATTATTTTGGTGGAATATTTGGAAGTTTTAACATTTTATTTCATCCTTTACAGCAGTTTCTTTGTACCACATTAATGGACACCTGCAATACAGAGGATGCATTAACAAGCCCATAAGGCATGACCAATTGCTTATGTCCAATAGTGAGAGTAAGTGCTGGTTTACATTAATTACTGTTATGAATGTGGTTTTAGGTGTTTCTTAAAAGAAACTGTAAAATCCCTTGCCTGTCTGATGTTCTTGAGCAGTAGCCACAAGGGGATGTGGGAAATGGTATTTGCCCATAACCACATTCTGGCTAAAACAGTGTTTGCTCTTTTGGATGAGCTATCCAGTCCTCCATTAAATTATTACGATTTGGACTTTTGCCACAGGAAATTTAATATCAGCAAAAATATTCTTAAAATTATATGAAATATCACATGACATAAGATATAACAAATGAATTATGTCAAATTTTACTTTAATTTTCAAAGTGAATTCTGTCCTCCCAAAGGGCAATCATCCAACAGTCTCAGGAAGTGTTAACATGAAACCACCTGTATTTGTAGCATATACACTTCTCCACTTGTCTGTAAGGCTTCCAGTAATGGAACACATAGATGCTCATGGCAATGGCTTATGATGGACATTTGAATATACAAATACAGACTGTGTAAGTATCCATATCAGGGCTAACTCAATAATAGGAATTCTGATATTTTCAAGAACAGCAGCTTCAGTCCAACCACCCCTATCCACTAATGAGCAAAACTCAAGGCCCTGTTTTACAATGCACCAAGCTCACATCATGAGGAATGACAAATTCTTCAGTGAATTACACTAATTTGCCTCAGTCAGTATGGTGGGTGGTCTGGAAAAAGCAGTAGCTTGAAGCTAATTGTTGAGAAGTGCTTTAGGCTGAATAAAGTGCTGGATGTCCCAGTGCAGGTTTCAGAGTAAGTATTGGATACACTTACTCCAGTGAACACCAGTTCTGTAAAGATTCACTAAAAGGTATCCTAATTTAATTTAACAGAAAAAAATAGCCATAGAAATACAACCAGTTATACACTGCTTACATAAATTAGGGGATATCCCATTATGCGATATTTCATTTTGACGTATCCCCAATTTTTTGTGAGCAGTATAAATTCAATTCAATTCAATTCAATTGTATTTGTATAGCGCTTTTTACAATAGACATTGTCACAAAGCAGCTTTACATTGATATATAAATAAGAATTATTTAAATAAGAATTATTTCTATATATTATAAATATTGATATTATTTATCATATTATATTCACAACATTAGGATGAAAACAGAGGCACTTCTGGTCATGTGCCATAGATCCTGCCCCCTTTCCCAACTCAGAAGCCTCTAACTAGGTGTAACCCATAACTCAAGCCCCGGGGTCTATTATGTACCAGACCCTCTGTTTGTTCACTGCCAGAAATGGTCCTTTTCCTGCGTTAACAAGCATCAGGCCCTTTTAGTCCTACCTTACCACTGTCACTATTTGCCAGTTTTAATTTCTCGAGTGTCTGACCTCCTGATCTCTGTTGAGAGCCAGACCTGGGGTACACAACTCTGTAACTGACAGCTCTCACATTGCCAAAAGCAGGGTACAATACAGACAGGTTCACCTTTAAGAATCAGTGATCTATTAACTGATCCACTCTGATGTATATAACACATCTGTTGAGGTGAGAGCTACCAGTTATGGAGTTGTTTTTCTCAAAGGGCCAGTAATAACTGAATGGGCCTGGTGCTCTGAAGTCATTCAAGAATACACAAAAATACTTATTCCTATTTTGCTCCAAAAAATACAATCATATTTTATAATTTATTCATACTTTATATGAATACTAGTCTGTGTTAATGAGATGCAAGTATTTTCTAGTGTTTTATTTATTGTCATCATTTGTTGATTTAAAGTTTGATTTATGCTCTGGGATCATAGGGATAGGGATATGTACAACGCAACCAAAACACAATGAACACAATGTTTTTGGGGGTTTTTTTCCAAGGACTTTTGGCAGTTGGAAAGTTAAAAAAAAATGGCATTTAATCAATGACTTTAAGAAACAGTTTAGCCAGAAATTTGATTTACACAATGCACAATGTTGGAATTTTCCCTAATGTAGCCAAGCAGTCGAGATATGTTTTATGGCTAAAGATTGCTCTTTTGCACTGAAGCTACATGACTAACAAGTAAGGGAGGCTTGCAGTCATTAGTTTAGCATCTGTTTTCTTGACACACTTGAGACACAATAAGACATTGTTTGGCTATGTATGACTACTCGTTCACAAGCAGCTTTATAATGTAGGAGAATGAATCAGTTAAATCAGTCAATATGTTGAGGAAAAAAATGCCAAAATAGACATTAAATTGGGGGCATCCATTATTAGCAACATCTCTCCATAACTCCACCTGAAAACTAAAGAAGCACATTTCTGACATCGAATAGGTCCTGGTTAAATGATCACAACTGGAATAAGGGTGTTACTTTGTTTTTATGCCATAAAACTGCTTTAAGTTGGCTATAAGAACAGTGAGCAGTTTCAGTCTCAAACCTCAACAGTTTATTCTGCACGTTCTATTACACGGTGCATAAGAGTGCCAGATCTGTCTGCTCATCATTTATGTCATCCTGCACAGCTCACTGCGATATTAAACAGATTATAGTCATGGTTCACCAGTGATGAGCATGAGCTACATTGAGGAAGCTCTGCACCTCCATCTATTGCTCTAGGGGGTCAAATTCACTGAACCAGCAGCTGTTTTATAATTTTCATTTGCATATAGTTTTGAAGGAACAAAAATATCACACTGTGCTTCAGCTGATAAATGAGTACTTTATTGTCTGAAATGGAGTCATTATTACAGCTATATAAATGAAAAAGAAACAATTGATTAAAAAAAAATAATTTTTCAGATAGCACTCTGGTTCCCTCTATAGGAAACAAACTAAAAGACAAGCAATTTCTTTGGTGAATTAGTAAATTTCTTAGTACATAACTGTTCTATTTTGCCTCAGAAAATGTTCTCTGCACGCAACTTCCCCTTTCCCACTCACTGTTTTACTCAAAGGACAAGATGATTTACTAAACTGCTTCAGCGCTGGTATAGTTTGTGGGACAAAGTTGTTCTCCTTCGCCTTTTTCTTTTCTTTTTATTTCGTAATAATAATAATAATAATAATAATAATAATAATAATAATAATAACGTAATCTGTGTCCATTCACCAAAATTTCCTCAAGTTTATGGGTCTGAGTCTGTGGTAGCACAAGGAGACCAGGGGTGCCAAACATGAAAATTACATACTACATTATAAACTTATTCACTTTCTTCTCCACTTTATTCTGGTCAGGATTGCAGCAATGCAGCTGCTTAGCTGGCAGTACAGGGTGCATATACACTGGAGAGCAAAATTAGAGAACAATGCATGAACACTTGATTTTTTCAGAAATAATGTAATCTACATTGATCAACATTTAAAGTATTTTTGTAAAGGTACACCATGCTACTAGAACAGTGTTGTACAAAATAACCAGTGTATATTAACATAAAACGTTTATTTTTCAGAAAATGTGATGATCATAATTAGAGAACAGCAATGACTGCAGCACAAAGAAAGATTCCAACTAAATTTGCTGAAGTTTACAACAGTCACCAATCAGTAGGAAGTGTACAGGCCTTTGCTTTAAATGACATCAGCACATCTACAACCACAGGACATCACTAGTAGCTCAAACTGCTCTGGTGTGATTTTAGTCCCCTCTTCTTCCAGTCTCTTCCAAAGTTCTGTGACTGTTGTGGGTTTCTTGGCCATAACTTTGTCACCAAGGACTTTCCAGAGGTTTTCTATTGTGTTTAGATCAGGTCTCTGGGCTGGCCATTTCATTGTTTTAATGTTTAAAGGAACTGCTTTACCCGTTTTGCTGTGTGACAGGTGGCATTGTCCTGCATAAAAATTGCTGGCTGATTGAGTGACGCAAGGATGGAACCACGTGTTGATTAAATAAGGTTCTGATACACACTGATACACTATTCACTCTGCCATGTAGATATATGAGAGGTCCAACTCCTGCTGCTGAAAACATTTCCCAAACCATGATACTTCCTTCTCCACCTTTCACTGACTTCTTTACATACTTTGGGTTCAGTCCTTCCCCAGTTTGTTGACGAACATAATTATTCTCATCAGACCCAAATAAATTAAACTTGCCTTCATTCCTGAAATGAACTCTGGACCACTTCTCTTCTGTCCACACAACATGCGGCTCAGCAAAGGTAAGTCTAGCCTTTTGATTCTTTCTGCTAATGAGAGGTTTGATCACTGCAGAGTGGGCT
>JAUZSU010030950.1:0-10418 GCA_034780255.1 Parotocinclus maculicauda | reverse complement strand
ATCTCTTTTGCTGTTTATTAATGGTGGAAATAAATATCTAGGCTCCAGTGAGCCATAACACAATTTCTCGGTTAATGTGTTTAATTCACACTTTATAATCCATTAAAAGTTATGGGATATATAATGGGATCTTCTTTCTTTCAGGGTAAAGATCCTTAAAATGCATAAAATTCCTTAAAAAAAAGAACTAATGTCTGCCAATTTTGTATAATAGAGGAATAATGTGTATCTGGAGGTTGAACTGAGAACCTGAGCAACAGCATGCATTGCTTCAAATACTGGCTAAAAATCACTTCCTGTTACAACCATGTGTTTTGACTACTATATATGTTGTCTGTTTGACTAGACCTGAAATTTGTCCACGATAAGACCAATTTGTCTATGTTTAATCTAATGTACAAACCAATCAATAAAATATTTTTTAACTAAAAATAAATACTTGTTAACTGACTAAAATACTCTGTTCAACAGTACCTAATGAAACCTCAATATTAATTATTGCATCCTCAGTATTGATATGACAACTAAGTTTATTTTAAGTGTTTTGCTTTTTAAAAGCCATACGTAGTGCATAAAAAAACATATCATAAATAGCCATTCTTGTGTACAGTTGGTGAATTTATTATGGGGATTTCACACAAAATCTCACAATGTAGCATTTCTTAAATGTGATCTAAGGGTCTTGCACACTACAATTCAAATCCAGGAGTTTACCAAATATGCCTGAACAAATCCAGCCCTCTGAGCTCCTGTGCCTTTGAACTTGGAGAGAAGGGTGAGCTGCATGCTGCAGGCTAGGTTCCTCCATATAAGACTCACTAGGACCCACAAGCACCGAGTTGCAGAATAAGGGTCATTCATTTAAACATGTCATCATCTTCATTATTTTTATAAGCAGTGGTAGCACTCATAAAAATCTGTATGAATTCTACACCTGCTGGGTGTTTGAATCACTTAATGACTAAAGGCTTGGCTGGTCTAATACCGTGTGTTTGTGTGTGTGTGTGTGTGTGTGTGTGTGTGTGCGTGTGTGTTCGTTCCCAAATGTCCCCACAAGGACAGAATGATTTGCCATTTGATGCATTTTGCTATTTCTGCAATAAAAGTTTTGTTTTAGGTTACTGATGTTAAGATTTGGGTTACGTGTAGGTTGAGTAATTAAGTAGCTACAGGAATAATTTGCAAAGTCCTAACAGTGACGGAAGGACAAATGTGTGTGCGCACACAGAGTGAAGACTTTACTTCCTCACACTGCTGACACGATGTGTGGACTCTGGGTTTTAATTGAATCCATTTGTTTGTCACTTCGCTCCTGTGCAAACAAGAGACATACAATTACTGTAGTGATTAATAAGTGACTGAATAACAGGGAGTAAATGCAGCTCCCACAGCCTGCACAGTTACTCTCCTCCTAGCATTTGGAGAAAAAGTGACCAAAAGCAGCATATATTATGCTCTGAACTTTTCATTTTATGAATTTAATTGGGAGAAATTTGTAATTGTCTTGGGGCCAAGAATTCAAGGTTGTTGTTTGTTTGTTTTGTTTTTTGAGAGTAAAAATGCTAAGACAACTTGCTATTAAAGACCACATAAATATTTCTATTGTACACATTTTGTACACATTAGGTTACTTTATTTAGACGATCCAGCGAGTTCATAGCATCGTTATTATTATTATTATTATTATTAGTAGTAGTAGTAGTAGTAGTAGTAGTAGTAGTAGTAGTAATATTATATCAATAATAATAATAATAATAATAATAATAATAATAATAATAATAATAATAGTGTTGACATTGTTACGATTTGTCTGTCATCACAATTCACAACGTTTTATGCATACAAAAAATGTTAATAGAAAATGGAAAGCAGTATATTATTGCATGTTTTTTCACTTTTGTTATATTCCGTGTTCATTGATTGATTTATTGATTTATTTTTTTGTTGTTGATTAACACTTATACATGTGTAATGCAGAAAAAATGTGGACATAAAACGTATTGGCAACACGAAAATAAATGGCTCTCCATCCGTGAATGATCTGTGTCTATACTGTATTTTTCCTCACCACCCAGAAATCTTATATCACAATCATCGCTTAGCCCCGTTTTAAGTTTTTCCACATCGGGAACACATGTCACAGGGGAAATTAGGAATGTCAATAAAGATCAAACAGGCTCTTTTATTCACACTAATTACTCTGTGCAAATACACCTTCACGTTCAAGTGCTTCTCTCATTAAAGCAGATCTATGCGCTGGCGTTTGAACATGTCACAATAATAGCACATCAACCACACATTTAAGGAAACACATCAACAGGATCAAACTGAAGTACAATAAACCAGTTAGTATACCCAACTTTACTAGGCTACAATCGTTGTGTTCATTTTTTCAAAGCTTACTTTGAAACGTTCGAAGACTTTGCAGAGTTAAAATAATTTGCCATGTATGATCTCAAATCAGCTGTTTCCGATGCACATTTTTATAAATTAACCTATATCCTACGTGTTGTCAGGCGCTCTAATGTCATGTGCCTCTTACAGGACTTCACGTTCCTCTTGTCCACATGTCTGCACAGCCTTAAAATGCATTGGTAGTCGTTAATATTTTTTTACTTTAAAAAATCTTACAATAAAACGATATGAAATGCATATAAATCAAACTTTCGCACCTGAAGGGAAAATGGGAACGATTGAGAGACATATTGAGAGAGAGAGAGAGAGAGAGAGAGAGAGAGAAAGAAAGAAAGAAAGCAAGAAAGAAAAAGAGAGATTAAAAGCTTTAGTGGTGTCAGTGTCTCTAATGATTTAAGATTGGTACCCTACTATCATACAAGTCCACGAGGATTAATAGATGGGCGTGTTTAGATCGACCCAGGGGATCTCTGTTTGCATAAACTCTTAAAAAGATCAAGGCATTTTTATTTGTATCATTCGCTAAACATAAGCCAGTGTGCATTAATCGTATTTCAGACCTCGTCTAGTTTTTAAATATAATAGCACTTAGAAATAACACACACAAAAAAAGCTAATTCGTCTAGAACTGGTACTAGTATGATTAATAACAATACGTTTGATATTGATACTTATTTACACTTATTAGTATTCTGTTACCCGGCTCGTAGCCATAAGCACACATTTGCTCTTTCTACTTAAATAAAGCACAAACCCTTCAGTGATGTTAAAATCCCTGCGGACTTGGGGAGCATGAGCGCTTGATAAATAATTGAACTGTTTTAAAGAGCGCTTAGAGACGCTTGGTTCAGGAACCATCACTGCTGGAACCACATATGGAATCACATACACTATAGGTTAAATTGTCTAATTGTACCTAGCTAAATAAAATAAGTATTTAGCACTGGTTTGGTTTTGTATTCATGATATATTTTTTTTTCTTTATAACGTGTACGTTTACAAACCCCAAAGCAATATTTAAAAAAGGAAAGAGCAGTAGGCCGGTATTCCCTAACTGTGAAGGGCTAGGAAGCTTGTACAGAGATTTTCCAACAATCGCAAGAATTTCAGATGAATATTTCTTTCCCAATTTTTAGATGATTTTCAGCATCGGCCCAGTCGTGTCCCTCAGTGTGTGGGATACTGTGGTCCTGAGCCGGACAGCAGCCGCAGCAGCAGCAGGTGCAGCATTCCTGATCCTTCTGGAGAAACTCAACTCACAAAGGCCAGAAACATTTCGATCCTGCGGAATGCAGCTACGTCTCATTAAGATGCAAAAAAGTCAGGTGAACGCAAAGCATACTGATAAAACAGTTATTATTATTTATATTAATATGTAACACATCTAGGTTGGAGTCTATCACTAACTGACTAAAATACAAGTTTTAACTAAGGCAGTGCCGTAAACAAAGACTTACAAACGATTAGAGGTGCATAAGAATATGTGACAAATATTTAGAAGAGTTCACCTGTTTTTTATTCTACATTGCATAGCAATTTTGTCGGGTAAATCTTTTAAAACAAACACCAGCCTACAATTATGATTCAATGAAGAGTTTTGAGAATAATTAAATACAAATTATTTAACATGTATAACAAGCGAACGCTCTATATTTAATAAGAACATATTAGTAATAACGCATTTAATGTTTTGCCTTAACTTCAAATGCATCTCCATTTTTACTCTTATAAAGCAACAAACCTAAAAGCGACTAACATTTGTTCCATATAAGCTTTTTATTCATAAAATATCAAATGTGTATAGTATTTAATTATAATATGATTAATTATAATATGATTATAAATCCCACGTCGACTGAGAAAACACAAAAAGTTGATAGTAACAATAAAACTATTGGCTATACTTATATATATATATATAACACAATAATAAATATGACATTTGGAAGTCTCACCTGCGGTTGGTAGGCATCCACTGTCTCCAATGCCATTTCCATGGAAAGCTATGTGTTAGTAGTCTCCAAAGGTCCAGTACTGGCAATGCGTTTTTAACAAGTGTAATAATATTTTTAAGCACGACACGTGGTTCTGGGGTGCGTCACCGGCTACTGCTTTCACCCTTATCCGACACATTAAATAAGAAAGTGGTATCCCTAAGGCAGTTCCTCTCCGATCCTATTTAGATATCAGAAGCATCGTGTTGATTACTTATTGTCTGAACGCCGTGTGAATGAAAGAACAGTTTATAAAATTAAGTCTTAATTCTTCTGGCTACGAAGCAGAATGCAGAGCAATCGCGCATGAGCAACATCAGTGTTTGCTTTTCCTCTTTCTAGCATCTTTAAGTGGTCTCTTGGATGCTAAGGGGCTGAGTCTATTTGATTTTTTCCTCTTCGAATTGATAATTATGCTGGTGTAAGACAGTACTATATCCACATCTTTACCATATCCTGCTCACTACAGTAAGAGTGCGTGCTCGAGTCTCGGATCGTTCCACGGAAGATTATCACAGCTTAAATCAGCACTGAACATTTTTACACACAGGGCATGAAAACACTTCGGTTACAATTTGTTACGTTTTAGATACATGGCAAGTACAAAAAAATAACACGTTACCTAAATTAAGATTTGAGATGGAAAACTGAAATTAGGTCCGTTTTCGCTCTCGAACGCGTGAACGTGGTCCTGCCCAGGCCTCGCTCTGATTGGCTGGCTAGTTTGCGCGTCAAAAAGAAGCCTGTTCGTTTGTTTTGGTGCCAAGCGCCCAGCCAGGAGCCTCCAGCCTGAGAGCCCGAGAGCCCGAGAGCCGCCTCTCCATTGGCCAGAGCTCTGTACAAATCCCACACTGCAACTTCGCCAGAAGACCAGCCAATTATAAACGTACGTATACTTAATCTCTCTAAACGATTTCGTCTGCTGTCTTTCAGTCGAGGATCTGAAGCTTTTAAGTTCCGCGTGCTCCTCGTTCTGCCTTAGATTACGCTTTTTCTACGAAAGGAAAATAAGTTATTCATATTAATAGTTGGATGCAGGACAAAATATTGGACCTAGTTTACCCTGATAAAAGCAACTGTTTGCAGTAAGTAGCTACACCTTGTCTGCTTTTTATATTTAACAGTTTTGTACCCTAAGACACAGTAACCTATTGTTGCTATCATTCTTGTTATTATTATTATTATTATTATTATTATTATTATTATTATTATTATTATTATTGATTGAATAGTGTTATTATTGATTGAATAGTGTGTGTTGCGTGCGCACATTAACTCTCAAAACGTCTGAGGTCATTTATTGCTCTTTGGTCTCTTGCTTAACGGACTACTGAGACTGTAAAATAAGGGTAAAAAACAGAAAACCACTGCACTTCTCATTTTGTTTTCTTGCCCGCTAAGTGTGAATAAGACGAAAAGAGGACAAAGGGCGATGGCTAAAGAGTGGTCAAGGACAGAGACTGCCAAATACTTTGCTCTAAACTAATGGTTCTATAGAAAACAATCGGGCAGTGCGTGTGTTTTGCCTATTTTGCACCATTAATTCGACAGATTAAACATTCCTAATGTAATCGGTTTAATTTCCTATAGGGAAACTAAACAAATGGTTACTTGATGCCAGTAGGCCTACAATAAAAATTCGTTCAAATTTCCCGGTGATAATTATAATTTCCTAACTAAAATACTAAAATAAGTTTGAGGATTAAAGAATAAGGCTATTATGCTTGTGTGTGAGAGAGAGAAAAGAGAGAGAGAGAGAGAGAGAGAGAGAGAGAGAGAGAGAGAGAGAGAGAGAGAGAGAGAGAGAGAGAGAGAGAGAGAATCAATAAGGCCAAATGTTCAGCTGAAGGGTGGAAGATTCGGCGTCCAGTAATTAGGGGTGCGCGTGCCACCCGGATTATCTCGTTAATTTATCAACAAAAAATGTATTATACTTAATTACTGAAGGAGGCAATTATTATTGAGTGGTTGTTCAACTGGTAAACGAGGCGTCCTTTTAGTGACAGATTGAGAGAGAAAACCGTTGGATAAAGAAAAAAAACAACAACAACAAAATCACTGTTAAATTAGGCTGTCCTTCAATAAGGTATTTATGTATTTTATGATGCATCTTATGTAACACTTTATTGCTGAAAATAAATTAGCATAACCTCATTCAGCCAAATTAAAGTTAAAGCATTCTGCAAGCAATCTTTGTTTTACAACCTTTGTGGTCTAGAAAATATATATTTAAAAATGATTAAAATGACCGTGAAATAAACGTTTGTTTTCCGTTGACTGTTCACTGTATTTGATTGCTCAGTTTGGCTTTCTATCCTTTGATGTCTTTCAATAACGGCAAGGTGCTTGGCTTCTTCACCTTCTAACCCAAAAGCTCTCCAAATGATCTTGAAGACCGAATCCAATTACAAAGGTGTTGAATTGGGTGGTAATGTTGAACAAATTCTACAAACGATTCATTAAACACTTTTACCTATCGTTAGTCAGTCCATATCTATTTGTATTTACAGTGACAGCAGGGAGCACGTAATATTCATTCTTTTAATTGCGGAGGGGGAAACGATGAGGTCCTCTCGCATTGTTACTTGTTCTTCTCGGCAGTAAGGGCTTTTGTTATCGGTCTTATTTATCGGACCAACAGTGGCCTTTGTTGCCACAAATGGTCTCAAATCAATGCCCTTATGCTGGAGACAATTAGCCTGCATGGTTCATATGCAAATGTACATTACCAGGACTGTTTTTGTGCATTGCGGGTACTTGTTGCAATTAGATGTTAGTTTTTTAGGATGGATAGACGTTAGGGGGGCAGGGAAGATGGGGTTGGTTAGAACTGCGTGTGTGTGGGGGGAGGGGGGGGGGGTTCTGTGTTGAGATGAGCCTTGCTCACTTCATGAGGACAGCTGGAGGTCTGCAGCGGCTTTAAGAGCGCAGCTGCGGTGCGTACGCGCTTTACTTCATGTTAAGACCTGGCCGCCGCCGGAATAGTGTTTATCAAGCGTTTCACAACCAACAACGAGGCAATTTGTCAACATCTCTCCCTATGTGATTTTGAAGCAGGGTTTGGTGAGCAACCTTCTCTGAAGCCTCTTACCAGAAGAACTGGAAGAACTGTTATCCAAGATTTACTGCCACATTACCTCCGATACAAACTTTAGCATGATGTCTTATCTCAAGCAACCGCCTTACTCGGTTAACGGACTGAGTTTAACCACGTCCGGTATGGACCTGCTGCATCCGTCTGTGGGATACCCAGGTGAGTCAGAACTTCACCAGTCTCTTCTTCTTCACAAAGTTGCAAACTGATTTCATTACTGTATCAGTAATGTAGTTTCATATAATCAATGCTTGTATAAAAGTTTAGTACAATAGGCTAATTGTAACTCAGATTTTATGGTAGTATTTTGAAATATATATATATAGCTACTTTTTTGAGCAATATATATATATATATATATATATCAAAAAAAAGTAGGGGATACTACGATGTGAAATATCCCATAATGGAATATACCCTAAGTTTTGTGAGCAGTGTAAATGAGCAAGAAGCCTCACCAAGAGCCTCAGATTAAAACTAGTTTAAACTGGAAAGTGAAAGTCCACACGCCTAAACCAGAAGTCAGTGTTCATTTGTTGTAATTGTTATTAAATATTCTAGTTGTGATGACATATTTTAGAGATGGTTCTTCACGCATATCAGAATTAACTTTAATAATAAAATATTATAAATTAAATTAATTTCTGACTTTCATACACGTAAAAGTTTTCAAACTTTAGTAGGCTATAAGACAAAAACTAGTCATAGTGGTTACAATATTGATAAAATAAGACTTGTGAACTAGAGGCTTGTGAACAGTATGTCATGTGCATGTTTGCTGTGTGCAGCTACTCCTCGAAAGCAGCGAAGGGAAAGAACAACGTTCACTCGCGCTCAGCTCGACGTGCTCGAGGCGCTGTTCGCTAAAACGCGCTACCCGGACATCTTCATGCGAGAGGAGGTGGCGCTGAAAATCAATCTGCCGGAGTCCAGGGTTCAGGTCAGTATGGGCTTCATGAATAGTCAGTAACGTGTGTATTTTAAACCAATAACTTCCAATTTTTTTTAACATTTTTTACTTTATTTCTGTCTGCCTACATCCCATCCCATCCCATCCCATCAGTAGGCGAGTTAAAGCACCCGATCCCCAAATGGGGATAATGGTTTTAATGGGTTAAGGTGTGAATAAGTCTGCATTTATCATAAGTCTAAATTCAATCTGTAAGTGCATTCAATTTAGTTTACTATGTGTCATGTGTAGCCTAATTAGTTTATTCATAAACAACCCATCTTGCCACATCCGAATATAAAAAATATATTCGGTTAGTTGCAGACTGATTTAATGCTTTACTTCTACTTCTACTATATGTTTTACGTGCAAAGGAGGTTGGTATTTTACATAACAGTAATGTCATACTAGTTTATTCGGTATTATTGAAACCCCATGCTAATGTGATCTAAATAAAATATTTTATTAAAATGCTAAAAGTATACAGACATCAGTTACTCTGTTAGTATGCCTAACTTTAAATGTGCTAATGTAATAGTGTAGGTTTTCGTTAAGATGCTTCTCTGTAACAATTACCATAACACCCATATATATAAATCTTGCATTTAATCACACACCCACTGAGTTTGTGCGAGTTTTCTTGAAAAGTTTAGTCTGTATTTGCCTAAGCCATTTTTTCTGTGATAGGTTTGGTTTAAAAACCGAAGGGCGAAGTGTCGCCAGCAGCAACAGCAGCAGCAAAACGGAGGCCAGAACAAAGTGCGCCCGGCTAAGAAAAAGAGTTCCCCAGCGCGGGAGGCAAGTTCTGAGAGCGGCGCAAGCGGCCAGTTCACGCCGCCTTCCAGTACCTCAGTGCCGGCCATTTCCAGCACAGCGGCGCCCGTGTCTATCTGGAGCCCGGCATCCATTTCCCCGCTGTCGGACGTGCTCTCCACTTCCTCGTCCTCGTCGTGCATGCAGCGCTCGTACCCGATGACCTACACACAGGCCGCATCCAGTTACGGTCAAGGTTACGCGGGTTCGGCGTCCTACTTCAGCGGTATGGACTGCGGCTCATATTTGGCTCCAATGCATCACCAGCTGTCTGCTCCCGCCGCCTCTGCGCTTAGTCCCATGAGCACCAGCGCCGTCACGGGCCACCTGAACCAGCCAACCGCCCAAGGCTACGGAGCTTCGGGGCTCGGCTTCAACTCTACCGCGGCGGACTGCCTGGACTACAAAGACCAAGCGTCTTCGTGGAAGCTGAATTTCAACGCTGATTGCTTGGATTACAAAGATCAGACTTCCTCCTGGAAGTTTCAGGTGTTGTGAAAGGAGTGCCCACTGTTTTTATAAGTTAAAGTCTCAAAAGAACACACGAGACATCACAGACCTGCCATACTTCTAAAAATAAAAATATGTTTCATAAGGTGGATGGGACGCCCCCTGCCCAGCGACTGTCAAGTTTATAATCTTGCTTCCTTGTAATACAGTAAATTATTTGAACGGTCTCGGGGTCACAAAGGCGCATACGACCACACAAGCTGTTATTTAAGGAACAGAGCCGATGTGAACTAAAAAGTTAGGTCACAGCCATGGAACAAAAAATGAAAAAAAAAACTTTCAATTGTGAAAAGAGGACAGTCTGTTGGTTAAGGGTCTGGAATGAGCAGGTTTTTTTCATCTAAAACCTCCTACAGCACGCTGACATGCTTCAAAGCCGGCAAAACGAGAGACACTTCCATCAGGACGGGGTGTGTGTGTGAGTGTGTGTGAGTGTGTGTGTGTGTGTGTGTATGGTGACCCTGCCATATATGACCGTTCTATTGACCCAAAACGACTGTTTATTGTGTGTATTTTGTATATTTCTGTTTGTGTATGTATACTGAATATATGTGTGTGTGTGTGTGTGTGTGTGTGTGTGTGTGTGTGTGTGTGTGTGTGGGGTGTGTGTGTGTGTGTGTGTGTGGGGTGTTTGTGTGTTTGT
>JAUZSU010030939.1:0-10419 GCA_034780255.1 Parotocinclus maculicauda | reverse complement strand
TTATATAGGGCTGTTGGTGTGTGTGTGTGTGTGTGTGTGTGTGTGTGCGTGCGAGCGAGCGTGTGCATGTGCACGTGCACATGCTATGTTCATGTTTTATTACAGAATAACTAAAGCCATCCATACACATTGATAAGTGCATGGTTATTATGTGTCAGTCGTGCAGTATACAAAATACTGTCCAATTTCAGTTTTAGCCCAATGATGACAAGTAATGGCTTTTTAGTAGGTGCGTGTGTATGTTTGTCACAAGTTGTTAAAGATAGGGTTAGTTACAGGCATTGCATGACAGACATGGCAATACACATCATAAAGGCAATGCCATTAAATTTAGTAATACATGCATTGCATTGTAATATGTATAATGCTTTGCTTTACAATTTGTATACATAATGCGCTTCCATGTGGGAATCTAATCTAATCCACTTTAAACTCCATACACAAGCACCTACAGTAATATCACTTCCAATTATATGTAATTAGTACAACCTTCAGGGCTTTAGACTGCAAACAAAATTGTTGCAAATGCAAAGTTAGAATTCCGTGTGGTCGCATTTTTTGGAGGGCACTATGTTCCGTTTTTTTGTACATCACTTGAGCAAGACGAAACTTATCAGAGTGCCCCAGCGCTCTAACCAAGTATTCATTGGGTCTGTCTCAATAATTAGTGAGCGCCCTTTCTACCTCCTTACCATCTGGGATGAGTTACTGATTGCATCACAAATTACTTACCGATGCATGTGTGTATACATACACATTAACCACTAGTACAAATGCTAAGAAGTTTTATAGGTTTGGATTAAAAAAAAAAACATATTTGACATTTTAGTGCAATTTTAATCTTTCCTTAAGTCTTCACTTTGGAGAAACCTGCCAACACAACAAGAAACAACAATTTATTATGGGATGTGAAAAGAGTAACAGATAAAATGTGTCCTGTCAGTGTATATCAAAGCTGAATGAAGGGTATCAACTGTTAGAGCGACATGAATATAACTAAAGGGGATAGAGGGACATTATACAGCATAGCTGCAACACCCATACAATGAAGCCCAGGTTTTACTGGGCCGATATGCGAAGGAGGATGTACAACATGAGTCATATAAGTGAAATTTGTACTGCTTCCATTACTTCAGGTTTACACAGCACTCCTACTCCTACCGTGCTTAGAATTGTTTGGTACGAAAGTGGCTACAGTGAGGACCAAATGTCCCCACAAATGTAGATAGATATGAGAATATTCTGATCATTTTGCTGATTATCATGCCGTCACAAGAATTTGTTTTGTTTCTTTCTTTGTTTTACAAAACAAACCCTGTGAATTGAAGCTAAACCATCTGCTTTAGGTTTAGTGTCAGTAATAGAATGATGTGTGTGAATATTTGTGTGTATATGTATATTTGTGTCTATGTGTGTGTGTTTGTGAGTAATAGAGAGACAAAGAGAAAGTATGATACTTTAGAGTAAAGGCTAGGATTGTGGGAACGATGGACTTGCCAAGTCAGGTCTTATCAGGGGCTGCATTGATTACTCTGTAGAAGGCTAATCAATTCCACTTAAGACACACATGCACTCAGACGCACAAATTCCACTTAAAACACACACACAAGGTTGTTTTTCTGTTATTCTGGCAGGGGTTGTGGGCACAGAGATGCAAGCAGCTAACACTGTCACCTCACAGTTGCAGAGGTCAGGGTGTCAGACCCTGAATTCCACCTGTGTGGAGTTTGCATGTTCTCCCCTTTTTCATGTTAGTGTACTCTGAGTACCCCAGTCTAATGGCTGGTACACTCACATTACAGACACCCAGTATGAATGTGCGTGTTTCTTGCCACTATCCATTTTGTTTCTATCTTGATGCTGATACTGATGTGATTTTAAATAAACAAATGAATGAAATATCATTCTGGTCACTTTCCATTGGCATAGTACTACTGTAGCTAATTAATTCTACATCAACACCTAAAAATAATCTAATTACCTTGTGACAGCAAGCAAAATGTCTCTAGGTAAAATGTCATGTAGTCTAATTCTTTATGATATGTCATGATAAACTTGCCCCTTTGCCACTCCTGTTACAGATTGAAGACATCTATCTCTCTCTCTGTCTCTCTCTCTCTTTCTCTCTCTTTATCTATCCTTCTTGATCTCATCTCTACTTCTGTTTTAAATAGGAAATATATGCACAAGCAGCACTAGTTCCTTGTTACCTACAATTTTGCACAGGCACCAAACCAAAGAAAACCATGACTATAAAAGAGAACAAGAGATAGTGAGAGAGAGAGAGGGAGAGAGTAAAATCCATTAGCTTTGATTTTTTTCCTACTTGTTTTATTCTTAATTGTATATCTCTGTGATTGAACATTTTGGTATTTATACTAATGATTTTTTGTTATGATATGTACACAACGCCTATTCTTTGAGCATTGCTGTTTGTTAGAAGTCTTGTTCTTACACAGTATATAAGATGGATCTGAGATAAATGCTTCCACGGCACAGATAAGGACATTAATACATGACTTATTGTTTTGTTCAGATAAACTCAAGCCATGGAGCTGTAGTATAAATCTTGATTTTACAGTTTTATCTGGCATATAGCCATGTCTGAAAAAAATACAGGCTATACAGGGTGAGTCACAAGACACAGGACACTCTATTATTTCTGAAACAAAAGAAAAATTGACATATCTGAACATCCCAGCAAGTAATGGGTGAGGGGCCGATCTTATAAGGTAGGTCCAGAACATGGCCACTACCATATTGGATCAAGGACAAGTTTTTCCAATGGGGAGGTGGTCATGTAGCCTATCAAAGTAAACCAGAATTATATTAGAAAACGATTTCCACAATCAGATGTATAATATCTGTTGTTCTTCAAAAGTTATCAACACAGAAAGTACAAAGCTTTTGCTATTCGTCGCAGGTAACTGAAGATGGAATTGACAATTTTGATGTTGCAGCTGCCGAATCAACAGCCTGAAAGACCACAAATTTCACACAGCACTGTTGACAAGTCGCGAAGTGGTAGTCTGCAGAATGTCACGGGTGTGTGTGTATATATATATATATATATATATATATATACACACACACACACACCCACACACACACATACAAAAAGGGTGAGTCAAAAGTCACAGGACAAATGGTGTATATGCAAAGAAGTGTGAATTAACGACCAAACTGAAGCTCCAGCAGCTTACTGATTTGCTATGTTTGGATTCATTAATCCTCATTATGTTTCTAAGCTCCTTGGTAATTAGCTTGGAACAGGGCATGATGCATGTGAACAGATCTTTCTTTAGAAGAACAGACTCAAGTTAGAATTTGGTTTGTGTTGTAGAGGTGTTTTACCTCTACAACCCTCCAGCAACCAACATTTTTTAACAAAGTCATTACACCTCAACCTGAATAATTAATCACTTCTACTACATCATTCACTTTCTCTCTCCTTCTTCTTCTTCTGATCACAAATACCGGTCTCCCATCTGATAATGATTCAATTGGACTTTTAAACACCACTCTTATATTCATTTATTGCAAAATATTTTACGTATTATGATGCAGATTATGGTCTGGAATTCTCGACTGTCACCACAGAATACAGGTGGAATGAGACTGCCTTTATCACCCTGCTCTGGCATGGTATATGTAAGGATCTCCTGAAAGAACTGGTACACCAAAATGTGACCACATTAAAACGCCAATTACAGTCCCAGTACCTGACTCGCCTCCTGATGACCACCCAATGCAAATTGATGCCACAAAGGAAAAGGAATCTGACAGTACTACTACTAGTACAGGCAAACACCAGGTATCTATCTGCCAGTCCACTTCGACCCATGCCGCCCATACAATTGCATACTGCTGTTCAGACTATTAAAATCCCAGTCCTGTTCAACTCTAGTGTCCAGAAAAAGTTCTTTGATGTTGGCCTGGCTAGGAAGTGTCACCTTTTCATAGAACCGCTGCCTTATCCCCTTCATGTGACAGCAGTGGATGGACATCCAGTGGGTTCAGGCAACCACCAAACCCTAACATTGGATGTCTCCGGCAGTGCCCTGCACTTACTCAACCTATGCTTCCCTTAGCTCCGCCAACATAATCTAGCCATTTCCTGGAAACCAATGAGATTATTTTCTGGTCTCTCTACCGCTTTACATATTGCTGGTCACTGTCTTCAGTTACATATGCTTTTAGTTGGGCCCTTCAAAGTAATTCTTTCTCAGTCAGTCTTCCAAACATTTGTGAATGATTTTCTCTGGGACATACCAGACTTGTGTTGCTGCACACATTGACAATATTTTAGAATACTCACCTTCATTAGAAACTCATATCTCCCATGACCCCCAGGCTCTCCTAGAGCACAAACTATTCAAAGGCAGAGAATTGTGAGTTCCAGACGATCATCTTCCTGAAGGACGTCATGGACATTTCTGGGGTCACAATGGACAACAGTAAGGTACAGACACTTAAGCTAGAAAAATGGTTTCATTGGCTTAAGTGAGCCACATAACCATTTGTGGTCTAACCACCACAACTTGGAATTTCTTAGATCTGGAAAGAGAATAAAATGTTTGTCTTCTTCCAGTTCCATATCACCACCCCATACTGCCCTGGCTCCAAGAATTGTGAAGCTGATGCTCTGTCTCACATACACTCTACTAAGAATGCCAAAGTCTGTCTTGCCAGCTTTTTGCTTTCCTATGCCATCCATTGGGACTTTGCTCTGGACCTGGATACCACCCTCCAGCAAACTTCTGTTCCAGCTCAGTGGCCTGCCAACCAAAAGTTTTGCCTTCCACCTCTTCACAGCCATCAAAGTAAGACTCTACAGCTTCTTGCTCATAAGTACTGGTGGGAGACCACAGCTGCAGATATTCATAAATATGCCACTTCTTATTACATTTGTACTCAGTCTAATGTTCTTTGAACACTTTCTGCAGGAAGATCCACCCTCTCTTGTCCCTGGTCACACATTGTCATTGATTTAATTATTGACCTGTTCAGGCATCTGCATTACCTTACAATATGCAATTTAGCAGATGCCCTTATCCATATAGATTTAGAAATAATACAGTGTTACAATTCAATCAATCGTGGGTTGCTCAATGACCCAACAGTGGCAGCTTGGCAGAGGTGGGATTTGAACCCTGATACTTCTGGTCCATACTCCAGTAACATAACTGCTTGGCACCACAGTTACACATTACCTTGATGTCTAATGCCATGACCATGTCATGACCCGACTGCACTTTCCAGACGATTCACCTGTCTTCTGATCATGTGCACCAGCATTTTCTGAGCATTTCTTGTCTACTCCAGCTACTGACCCTTGAGTAAAGACCCAGCTTTGTTTTTTTGCCTTGTGTATAGGATTCTTTTCCTACCATATTGACTGTCTTGTTTATGCCTCTGGAGTGTTTCTTTTTACTTTGTTGCTGTCCATCTTTTAGTATCTCTGCCTAGTGTGTTGTCAAAAATACATTTGCATCAGATTCTTGCATCTGTCTCCAATTTCTGCCAAACACAAAAGTACAATTGTTGTACACCAGGTTTCTGTGAGGACCCCAGACTATATATGCAGAAAAAGTAGCAGCAATCAAACAATCATTATATCATACAAATTACTACAATCAGGAGATGTTACTTCTATATCAATGATGTTTGTATGTACATTTGTAAATGTGTTGGGGTGACATTAAGATAATGCTGATATCTGGCAGGATTCAAAGCTTAACTTTTTTGATTTTACTATATCTGAGTATGCAGTAGGTTCCGAAGCATGACCTGGCAACATCAGTATCAGATTTAGACTATGTTAAAAGGACATATCAGATCCTCTTTCAACAAAATATGAACGAAATGAAGTGAAAATACATTAAATAAAAGAGTATTGCACTGCACTTATATATGTATCATCAACTACAAAATAATGAATGAAGCCAAAATATGATTCTAATACAAAGAGGCAGGGATACCAATAATAAAGCCTATATACATAATAAAGAATGCAGCATTATTATTGAAGAAATTCCACACAATACAATATTGTATAAAAAGGCTACACCTGCCAGCCAAGCTTTAGCCAATGTGCTTATACTGAGAATGAATACACCCAGACATAGCCAATAATAAAAGGGACTGATTTGCTGCACAGTACAAAAGAATGCATGAGACACAAAGGGAATTCACTCTTCTCTAATATTTTGGTAATATAATGAAGTACATAGTGAAAGACCACTGATCTTTACTTAGTAAATCTTTACTTATCTCAATTTACCCAGAAAAGAACCCAAAATAGTCTGACTTTCTTTAGACCGTTTACTGTAAGGAGACAGAGATATACATGAGTGAGATTCTGCAGTTCAGCCAATGTGATTGCATGCAGGACTACATCATATGAATACACACTAACATATAAACAGTATCGAAGGAAGACTAAGAGGAAGCAGAGCAAGAGGAATAAGAGAGTTTGGAGACTGAGCTTAAGTGACAGACAGTGATTATATTAAGTCGGTCTTGGGGAACTGAAGGAAATGTAAGAATATGTACAAATATTACAAGTAACCAAATAACATCATGTAAAACGAAAAATACTAAAAAAAACTTTATGTAAATATGGCACATATTGTCCTTTAAAAGTAAATACAGATTTGGTATTCATATGGAATGTGTTTAAACACTCAGTAAAAAGAAGTAGGACAAATCTCTACAATGCAGGATGTAAAGTATAACTTCATTATATTAGCCTCGTAAAAAAAAACATGCCACTGTCTAGAAATATCTGTGTTTGTCTTATTATAGCCTTCATTTTATCACAATAACTTAAGCCATTGTGATTTCAGATTAGTATCTGGCCTATAGTCTTGTTAATTTACACACAATCATTCTCAAAAACACATAGCAGGTGCTAAATGAGCCAGTTAATCTTATGTAAATGCAAAAGAGACAGTATATTTATTTAGGCAATTAGGTACTAGGCACTTTCCACATAGGAGATACATAGTCTTTTGCAGACACTGTTTAAATAAAAAAAAACCCACCCAGATATAAAATTGCTGCAAACCGTGGCATGCATGATCCAAGTGTGTGACAGTAAGCTCTGTCTGAGGTTCTAACCAAGGTCCTCAGAAACTGCTGTCTCTAATATCTGGCTTTGTCCCTATGACCCACAGGAGTCACCCCTTTCAAAATCCCCTTTCAAAAAGTACATTTAGTTAGTCACTAAGTACAGTTTTATCTTTAGGAAAGTTAGGGCACCCTGGGTCAAATTACAAAATAAAAAAAGTTATCATGACAATTCTGCAAGTTAACCTCAGCACCTTACATTTGCCACTTTTGCAAATTCATTTTGTTAAAATAAACACATTAAAATAAATAAAATAACAAAAATTGTCATTTGCAACGTTCACTCAAAATATAATGTAGCTTTGGCAAAGAAGAGTCAAAAACAACAGTGTTGCGCATCAGATTTTAAGAAAGGGTGGTAATTTAAAAGAGTATAAGCGAGTACTTTAAATAATAGTGATATGTACTTAAGGCCAATTCAAACAGTACAAAATAAGGGAGGAAGGGTAAACTACTAGCTAATGATAAACATTTACTGAAACAGACAAGACTGGATTCTTAAATGGGAAGACAAAACACACAGAATTAAGACATGATAAAAACAATGCAATAACAATACATTATAGCATTAATAAAGTATGAGCACATTGGAACTTGGAAAGCATGCCAGGAGCACAATGTCCCCACAATAATAACAAACCCTTTGGCAGAAATCATAAATATTTCAGGTGGCAACTAACAAACTTTGGATACTAGCTTCAGGAATGTCTTGCACACTCCTGCTTGCAGAATGCTTCAATTTTAGAAACATTTGAATTATATTGCATTCATAACATGCATGAGATTTTCCTACAGATTTACAATAATTCTATATTAAGATCTGGGGACTGTGAAAGTTATTTTGAACCCTTAATCTTCTATTTCTTTCACAACAAACACAAAGAGCTCTGTAATAGAAACTATGCACTGGTCCATTTACAAATTGTCTTAATTTTTTAATGTTTACGAGTTACCACAACCCCAAATCCTGTGCAGTGCATTCTATCACACAAATAACTGCTAAGAAGGAAAACGATTGCTACTCTTATCAGTAGGAGAAATGACATGTAACTGTAACGCTATTAGCAACACTACGAAGCTAGGATGAGCGGACATGTCCTTGAAATTGCGTGTGTGAAAAGAGAATCAGCAGCTTAATCCATAACACATTCCTACTGCCTATCTAGTGCCCTATATATGGGGCTTAAAATACTGGCTCTTAAGTATGTGCCAGTGCAGTATATAACTAATAGAAAGACATTTAGGATTAAACAGGGTATTTCACTTTCAAAGTTTTCCAATGACATGCTGCAGATTAAACGGTTCAGTGATACATTTGTGCTAATGATTTGGTTCCCTTCTACAGCCTAAGTTAATTTGAAATCCAGATAGAGTGCTATAAACTTTGTTTAAGTAAATTGTATTATATAATGATCAAAGTGCCAAGGTTAACATGTTTCTTAGTAACATAATGATAAATAGGAAATATGTGACTAATGTCTAATGTCTTTGTGTAGTGTAATTTTATTAGTCTGCCATTTTTAGCTAAAATTAGACAGAATTGTACATGGCTCCTTATAGAATATGTATCCTAAAAGCCAGTCATTTTCAAGACACACACTTTTGATACATTATGGGAATGGCTGATCATAGCACTATTTACTGTATTCATAGTTAAGAATTACTTAAAAAGAAAATAAAAAATTGTTAGAACCAGAGAGGTGTAATGCCACGTGTTTTATTGGGTGTTGTAAAAAGGCCATAATCACAACAGGCAAAAATTGAAAATGATTGGTTAAAAATTATAACTTCTAATTCTTATCAAATTACTTTTCCACACTTAAGCACAATAATAAATGTTTTGCATTCTAAACATTGTTAGAATGCTTCTGAACAAAGACTTATCAGGTTTAGTAAGCAATCTAATTAATCTCTCAAATAAATAATATTTATTGTGTAAAAAATATTTTTGTGGTAAAATTATTTAGGTTAATATATGGGTTTTGCACTAGAACTCTAGTATTAACTTCTCTATTTGCACTGACTTTGTTTCGTTTATGATTAAAACATTCTGTAAAATCTGGCTTCTTACAGAATGTTTGTTTTTAATTTTATAGGTTTGTTTACATTGTATATATAACTGTTTATAAATCTGTTCACATATGTGATTGAAAAACCCAGAATGAAGTCATCCCTGTCATTTATAATAGATAAGGTCTATTTCATGCCACAACACCTGAAATAAGCATTTACATAACTGGATAATACTGTAGTAAATTACCCAGAGAAAAGGTATAGTTCTGCTTTCGAGTCATTTCATTGCTAATTCTTCTTCAAATTGGCCCTCATCCTCCAAGGCGCTTTTATAATCAATTATTATAATAATTTAAATATGTTAATCTACCGCTATTGGCCATAAGCTATCATGTTACTCTAACTGATTGTAGGTCGTTCCTTCCCCGGGGGTTCTTTTATACATTTCACTATATCTGTGTCTATCACTGTCCTTCTTTGTCTACCTTTCTCTCTTTAACTTTGGTGAAAAAAACAAGCTTATTTGAAATGATTCCTGATTATATATGATTTACTCAATTGTGTCATCATGAACAGCATCTAAGGAAACAACAAGTTTAATAAAATACAATGTGTATGGATTACATTTACCGTGTGTGTAATGTTTCTCTAATGTATGTTATTATAACTGCTTTGGAGAAACGGTTATTTCCCCAATAGAGCTGTGATAGCTCAACAAGTACAATTCACATCCTAGTACTACCAGCATTTTGGGCCCTTGAACAGAGTCCTTAACACTCATATTCTCAGAACAGGAAAAAATTGTGTTCTACCTCACTTGTATTTGTATTTGTATTTGTATTACTGTAGTTTTGGAATTGCCTGGAGATTTAGGGCAAACTCAAAAAGTACAAAACTGCATTAGTTATCAATGGCTTTTGAGTATTTTATGAGCTTCAATGACCTTCTCATACTATTTCGACACTCTTAAGAACTGTTATAGAGGAAATGCTTCATGCAGTATTCACTATTTTAAGCCAACCAGATTTGCTCTTTGTGAACAAAATGCTCCCTGTACTGCAGAACTAGGATCTAGAAATTTTATGGTCCTTCACAAACACTCTCACACTAGTTTTTTTTTCTAAATATCACTCACATGCTTTTATTTGCAACCAAAATTGATTACTTTACACTGTTGCTTAATGTTGTACACTATCACATTTGTACATACAGTGCATCCGGAAAGTATTCACAGCGCTTCACTTTTTCCACATTTTGTTACGTTACAGCCTTATT
>JAUZSU010030928.1:0-10419 GCA_034780255.1 Parotocinclus maculicauda | reverse complement strand
GATGCCTGAGAAATTGTGGGGGGTGAAGTGGGTAAGGTGATGTGTTTGGGCATGGGGGGTGGAACAGTGGACGTAAGGGAGGGGACATGGGAGGAGCATTGGAGCTGCTATTTGTAGATTCTTGTGATGGATGACTGCTATGTGAGTGTGTGTGCGTGCGTGTGTGTGTGTGTGCATGTGTGTGTGTGTGTGTAGGAGAGAGAGTGCTTTTCTCTTTGGTGTTTCTCTGTAGGCAGCCAGTGGAGTGCTGAAGTGGGAGGGAAGCAGACGTAGACGCTCAGCACGGCAAGGAGACAGAGTTTTCTTTAGGAAGTCAAGCACGACAGGAGAGGACAAGCTTCTTTTTTGTCTACTGCAAGAAGAGCTGCCAGAGGAGGACTAGTCTGACCACTTGCTGCTGAAGCCAAAACGTATACTTATTCCTTGCTTGTGGCATCAAACGTAGGCTTTCTCCTACACGTTGTGGTTTGATTTCAGGATTGCTGTCTGAAGGAAAGGTCCCTAAAGAAAAGCTGGTTGATAAAGCCAAAGCATGCCTTGGAGAAGCTGCCTGGTTTGGAAGTGTGTACTGCTCTTTTGCAGTGCCCTGCTAGCCCGCTGTGCCAGCGCTTGCCCAACTTTGTGCACCTGCAGCGGCACCACTGTGGACTGCCATGGCCTGGGGCTCAAAAGTATTCCCAGGAACATCCCCAGGAACACGGAGCGACTGTGAGTAACCCCCTCGTCCTTGCATCTTTACCTCTAGCAGGGAAAGTTTAGTGAGAGTGAAGTGAGAGCAGTGACTTTAGAGCAGGAAAATGCAGGTTACTCTTAGGGGCAGGTGTAAAAAGATCCTTAAAAATGAAAAATGTGTGCGCGTGTGCATCTGTAAATTACTGTGTACATTCTTTATGGCTGCTATAGCATTAGGGTAGATGAGAACTGTCATTTATTTAATTAGTCTGTTATTTTGAATTATGAGATCCGTAACCATAAGGCTGTATTTCTTGTGTGTATTATTTGCATTCATTTTTCTTTACACTATGAACAATTTATGAACTTTATTCACATTTCACCTCACTGAAGAATGGTAATGCTGTGAGTCTTAAAGCATCTGGTTTAAAATAAGGCCAAAAGTATACATGCCAGCAAGGCAGGGTCTTATTTATGGAAGAAAAAAGCCCTAGCATAATTCCTACATTTCAATACGACTAGGTTTCTAAGAGCGGCTTCACATCATGAATGTCATTGCCAAGCACACCAAGTTGGCTGATTTGGTACATTGGCAATTTTTTTTCACTAGTAAACGTGAGCTGCTGTGAATGGATAGATTACTTAACATAAGAAAGGTTTCCATTCTACCGGCCCCAGTGCATGGGCTCATTTTTCAAGGTGGCTGCTCAAGTCAAATATACCACAGTCCCTAGTGGATTTCCCAGACTAGTATGACGAATGGGTGATGCCCCAAGTGTTGCCCTGATTGCTTCTGGTCTCTGTGTAGGACTATTTCCTCTCATTTATTTTTGCTTTATTTAAGTGCAGACCTGGCCAAATCTGAGTGCTGATAAGATTTGTTTCCCAAAACTTGTTGGTTTTTGGGACTTGGTGGTATTGCTTTTGGCTCTTGAAACTGGCTAATTGTTTAACTATGCTTGTATTTGTCTGGGAAGTAATACTGAACACGGAGCTAAATGCAATCTGATGGTGTAAATAGGTAGAATAAATTGTTTACCATAACACATTGAATACAGCATTATTAGATTTCAAAACTTTAAGGGTTTATTGTATTGTATTCAATTTATCTGATGTCTTTCTTCAAATTGATGGCAGAATTAAACGTATTTCAGTTATATGCAACATTGGTTGTCAGAAAGAAACAAATTATGTAGGCTTGAATTAAAATTAATTCCTACATGACCTATGAAAACGGTAGATTGTGTCTAAATACATGCTGTGCATCTGGAACATTTACTGTATATAAAACAGAATGCACATAGCTTGTTGTGTAAAATTCGGGTGTTTTAAGAAGTGCCTTTAATCTGCTTTATCACAGTATGCTGTTTGTATGACCACTTAAATTGTGTCCCAAAACAGAATAATAATCTACCCCTCTCACAAAAAATAGGGGACATTTCATTAGTTCATTAGTTCCCTAATTTTTGTATGCAGTTCAATTTAGGAAACAATACCGATCTGATTGGCGCTTCAAATGCCAGCTTATCTTATTTTATTTTATTTTATTTTCTGTCTATTTTTTGGCATATTAACTCCATACTTTAAATTTTACTGTTTAACCGTTCACACTCTTACAACTTTATTCTTATTATATTCACATATAACAGTACTACTTTTGTTATGATGTTGAAACCTCAAAAAATAATATATTTCCTCTTAAATCTTACAAAACCACTTCACTCCCATTATCAAAAAAATCACTGAGAAACATCTTTCATTTAAAAAAATTATTATTAATACTAACAACTTTTGTTTGAGATATAAGAGTTATTTTAATCATGAAATAATATATTCTTATATTAGAGTGCTTTCATACACGTCATATAAGTACGTACTTCTAAATAAAAAGGTAAATAATCCTTTTTAGCTAGGCATTTAAAAAAAAATGTTAGATTTAGAGCCCATGCTTAAAATATAATATTTTGCTAATAATAAGTATAGGTATTAACATTGAGCCCTGTTTTAAAAATCAATCATGGCCAATTTTTGATGCAACTATTTATGTATTGGATTTCATGGAGCAAAAGTGATGGACACACAAAATATGTATAAACATATAATTATAATACAATAATAATATTATTATTGCTGAATAGCAGGATATTTTCTCTGGGAATAACTGACTTTACTACTCTACATGTCTGCTTTAGTCAGAGAGTTCGCCATGCTGACGAGGTTTTCAAAATGTGTTTGGTGCATGTGCAGTGTTGTTGGGAGGTGTCATTTGTATGTGGAAGCAGAATCCCATTTGCAGCCTGATTGTCCTGACCTTTCCGCTTGTGTTCCTTAATGACTGCGATGGCGAGTGCCAAAATCACACCCTCTCCTGTTTTCAAAACCACCCCCGCACTAGATTTCCCCATTAACCTGCTCAGTGAGGCTTGTGATAATATACGTACTGCTTGTAGACTGTGTACTAAAAACCTACCCTGCAGTCCTCCTTACAACTGAACTCCAAAAGCTGTGAAGTGAAATGCACTAACAGTAGAAAACCACTGTTTGAACTTTGTTTTGAGTTCAACAAAACACACATGGATTTAGGTTAAGAATTGAGTTATTCAGTCATATTTATACCCTTAATCTTGCTTTTCTTTCTTTTTTGTTTGTGCTTCATTTTTTTTTCCATCAATGCGTGCCAACGTACCTGGATTAGAGCTTATCTCTCTATTCGGATCAGACAATGGACAGCATTGTGTATTATAAAAAACAAAAAAAAATCCTAAATAAATATGTACGAATAGTTGTCAGTCAGTGTGGCTCTAAATTTTTATTCCATAAGCGTAATACTGAGCTCCTGTGTTATATCTGTAGCATGTTCATATAATAAATTATATATCTATTAACTAGCTATAAAGCTATACTCCTATTGACTCATACTAACGGTTTATTTGAATGTTTAGTTAAACTAATTCCTTAATCAGTACGATTATTTCTAAATATATCCATTGGCCTTTACACCATGTACATGCTGAATCCATTTCGGCAGATTTTTTCCGGTGCTATATTTTTCATACATCAGATATTTCTTGCTTTTTTTTGATCGCCTGGAAGAACCCACTAACCATATTCCAAAACAGATGCCCTGAGATTTACCCTTTCTTGATTTATCTGTGCTAATGCATCTATTTATATACACTGGCGACGCCGAGCTGGCAAGATCAAACTTGGTCGATGGTAGTGAGAGCGAGAAGTCTGATTTGGGATTCTCTTTGTAGTGAGACAGCAGTGGAACTGCTAGACTATTTGAGTTTCCTTACTTGCTTTCTTCCCAATTTTTATTGATTTGTTCACACGGAATGGATTGGATTTGGTGTTTAGCTTCACCACCGATAAACAGATTTATCTGATTGTTGCTTGACTACCAATTGTACTTAGTAATTAGTACTGGTGCGATTTGTCTTTAGTCGTGAACAGTGTAACTGGATGTAAAACGTTTTTGCTAGAACAGGCTCTGATATTCTGGGAATTATTATTTTTTTCACTCCATTCTGAAAACAACAGCAATTAAACACAAGAAATACTAAGGTGGTTTGGATAAGGTGTTGGATTCGGTTAGGTCAGGACTCTGTACAGATAGATAAAATCAAGTCAAGTCAAATTTATTTATATAGCACTTTTTACAATGGAGCATTGTCTTAAAGCAGTTTTACAGTCTTATATTATCTTAAAAGGCCAATCTATTTAAATCAACAATAATATTTAATATTAGTAATAAAATTAGTAACAAAATAGATTTTTAAATTAGTCCTCAGTGGGAGGTCCTTAGAGGCACATCGTCATTAGTGACTAAATGATGGAGGAAAACATTTGGGACTGTGGTAGCCTAGCGGTTAAGGTACTGGCCTCTGAACCAGAAGGTCCAGGGTTCAAATCTCACCTCTGCCAAGCTGCCATAGTTGGGTCCTTAAGCAAGGTCCTTAACCCACTATTGCTTGGATTGTAAGACTGTATAAAGTTGGAAGTCGCTCTGGATAAGGGCGTCTGCTAAATGCTGTAAATGTAAACATTTGAGAGTTTGCCATTCTGTGAGATTGCATGACCTGCTGCTTTACATTTGTGCTTTTGTACAATTTGGGGTCCCTGAAAAAGTCCCTGACCTACACAGTTCACTCACTTGTATACTGTTACCTATAACTATGAATGACTTTTCACATTAATTAAGTTGTTCCAGCTTATTAAATACCATGTTGATAGAATATGTATAGAATCCAGAGATAAATAGTGATCCTGCAAAAGTAAGATATACTCAGATCAGTATGAAGCTTTTTAACAAGATAAACATAGTTTCATTTCTCCAAAATATTTTCAGATGTAAATGACCTGACGAAAGGTCTAAATGATAGCTTGGACAGAGATTCCAAACAAGCCTCTATGTACACTTTGTATGAATGAACCCTGTGGATCAAAAAGTTCTAGGGTTCAAATCCCACGTCTGCTAAGCTGCCACTGTTAGGTTCTTACCCACTCAGTGTCTTCTGAATAAATACATGTAAATAGACATATTTATAAATGTAAACATGCGTAAGTGAACAAAGCACAGAGTGGAAACATGCAGAGATTTCCACTACTGTGGTGGATTAGTATTTAAGGTACAGGACTGTGGACCCAAAGATCCAGGGTTCACATCCCACCTCTGCCAAGTTGCCACTGTTGGATCATTGAGCAAGACTCTTAACCCAAAATTGTTGATTGTAACAGCTGTATTTGCTAAGAGTGTATTCAATATAGAATATTTTGCCTTGGTGGTATAGGTAGATTCTAGGTTCTCAACTGCATAAATTCTGTGTATGTGTGTGTTAAGCTTATGTACAATAAGTAAGGAATATACCATAATATTGTATATATCTGTGCAATTCTGTGAAAACATTTGTAGAACTGCATCATGGTATGAAATAGATTTCAGAGAACCTAAAAAAACTATTAATGCTCATCAGGCTGAAAAAGTTTACAAACAATCCCTAAAGAGTTTGTGCTCTGTTAACCCACATTAAGATAGACTTCGTACAAATGGTGGAAATTCAAGAATATTTGTACCCTGCCCAGTAGTCAAAAATGATAACTGCAGCAACAAGAAATGTAACTGCCTGTGTGAGGTAACAAGGAACCCAGGGAGAACTTCTAAGCAACTAGAGGCCTATCTCAAATTAATGATGTTTATGTCTACGTGTCCATTATCAGGAGAACACTTAACAGTGGTGTGCATGGTAGGGTTGCAAGGGAAAAGCAAATGCTTTTCAAATAGATAAAAATGTATATAGATTATGTAGAAAAGCCAGGAGACCACTGGAAAAAGTGTTTTGTGGACAGATAAGAACAGCTTTTTATTAGATAAACTGATCAGTGTGAAAACACCTGTGAAACATGGTGGTGGCAGTATTGTAACAGTCATTGGTGGAACAACAAATTCTTAATTATACAAGCAAAATCTAAATAATAATATTAGTACATTTTTCTCTATACTGAATCTCAAAAGAAGATGGTGATAAAAATAATGATCCAGTTGTCCAAAAATCCAGTTGTCCAAAAATGGTTAAAGGAGACTACAGTTAATTTGTAATAAAAGTGATGTCCTGACCTCAATCCAGTAAATTCTTAGAACTACCTGATGTGAAAAAATCCACCAACATCCCAGAGCTGAAGCTGTTCTGTACAGAGTAATGGGTTATACTGCAGATCTGATCAACAGTTTCAAAAAAGAGGTCACACCAGATCCTTAAAGCAAAGCTTTACATATGTCTGCCACTCTCAGATATGTAACATAATTTTCCTCAACTATAATAATTTTTATTACCTATAAACTAAGGATGGTTGATCATTTGGTGCGTATTTACTCAGAAGTAGCGATTAGAAGGCTATCTGTAGCTTAGAATAACAGCAACCCTCTGAAGCTAAAGACTGCAAGCACAGATAACTGGCAGATGCTTAACTTTGTAAATCTAATTACAATTAAAATTCCCCACATCGTTTGGATTCACTGTCACTAGTTAAGCCTATATATTGATGTCATATGGAGGTTCCAGGAAATTTCAGGCCGCCCTTAAATTTGTACCTTGTTTAAAGGGATGATTTGGTAAAGGGCTAACAGTTTAGGCAATAAGAAAAAAAGCTTGGGAGGTATCCATTTGCTGACAAACATATGACTTGGCTGGTTGTGCCGTATGGGAACAAACTTCAGCTGAACGCAGTGGATTAACTGAATCCACATCGTAATGAATCATAAGCAGGTGGGTTAACTAATTGCCTAATTTTGTTAAGGGTAATAAGAATGGGAGGTATGGGGGTGTGCACTTGCAGCCTTCAATAATGACATATCCCAGCCCCCTCAGCTTTACCTCTACCGGCCCTACTCTTTAGTTGGCCTTTTGTTGCGAGTCTGCCACTCCTTGAAATGTCAGGTTCATTTCACACATGACTGAGTGCCATCCTGATGGCCTTGTTATAAGTGAGGTTCAGATCAGTGGATTGTAACCCTGAAGCCAGGCTTGACTCTGCTAATCCCCTCCATGGTGCTGTATGAGTAGGGATTGGGTTTGCAGTCTAATCAGGGTGATTTAAACACGCCATTTGACTGATGGCTGTTTAAGTTACAAAACCATTTTCCCTATTGGATAAATGTCAGATCCGGAAATTTGAACGTCATAATTACCATATTCCATTTTCAAAATATGCTGCGACTTCACTATTTCTTTTAGTTTAATCTCCTTCATTTCTGCTTTGTGTTTGGATTCCTTCTAAAGGGTTCCATGTGGAGAATTTCCAATGAAGATATGAAATACAAATATTTGGGAACAGATAGTGTGTGGTAGAGCAAAATGCAGTTCTGTTCAGTCAGCACTCCACTGTAAAAAAAGGTATTCTATTAAGTAACCAGATCCTTCTATTTTTCCAGCAGTATTTTATGTTATTTCATAAACATGCAAATGTAAAAAAATGTGCATGAGCAAATTAAACATCTTAGCAATTATACAAATGCTATACTTATCTTAATACAAACTTATTTAAATACAAACACTGACCAAATAATATTCTTGTTATTTTGCCCTGGTGGTTTAGTTTGACTTTTTTTTTTTCGGCAGAACTCCTTTACAAACTCCTGTGGACCTAGGCTATTGTAACAAGTGCAATATTCTATGCTGTTATTGTAATGGAGCAACGGTATCAACAACTGTGCACTGCACAAACTGGACAAATTGATCTGGAATTCAGGCTCTGTTGTAAGAGTCAAGCTGGACTCTCTGGGGATGGTAGCAGAACGGAAGACTCTTAACAAGCTGCTCACCATAATGACCAACTCATCACATCACTTATATTCAGCAGTGGTGAAACAGAAAAGTACATTTAGGACGACTGATACGGCTGTGCTGTGAACAAAAGAACACCATTTGAGGTCGTTTCTTACCACTTCAATAAGGCTTTATAATGAGGCTACTTACTGCAGGAACACTACTGATCTCCTGATCAAAAATGCTGTCATGACAGGTCTGTAGAAGAGCAGCTTACAAAAATCACGTCTAATGATTTTTATGTAGAGATGTGTGCCGTTAAACAAACACTAAGTTCTGTGAAGCAGGTTGTTGACAGAAATGGACATTACGATGATATTACCAAAGTCATTTTATGATACTGTAATGTAAATATAAAGGGTGTATTTATAAGAAAAGGGGTGTGCGTTTTTAAATGGTGAAAATCCATTGGTAACGATCAAATCAGCCGAACTAGAAAATCTTTTAGTCAAAATGTGTGCTAACAAGCAAGCGAGGACACAAACAGTAAGGTAGCTAGTCACACGTGTGAAAGAAGGGCTTCTGCACTTAAACTCTGCTCATGGATGTGTAGCGTGAATTGGCTGTTCAGACTTTTATTTATCATTATATTTGATTTATTTTGTATGTACTGCTCACAAACACTACAGCCCCGCTTTTTCTGAATTCGGCTATGAGGGATGCAACAGTACTATGTAAAATGGTGGTCTTTCTGGGTGTCAGTTGTTAAAGTCTGTTGCTATGATAAAGCAGTTATGTTCCCCAGACATCAGAATTGTCAATTCCATCTTCAGTTACCTCTTTTGAAAATGTTTTTTTTTTTTATTTCAGTGTTGATAACTTTTGAACCACAAAATATATTGCTAAACCGATTGGGGTAATCGATTTCTGAGACAATTCTGGTCTTTTTGATATGCTACATGACCAACTTCCCTTTAAAAAAAATCTTGCCTTTGATCCAATATGGTGGTTTTTAAGATGGTGACCATGTTCTGGTCTAAAAGATGCCTAAAAGATGGGCCCCTCATCCATTGCTTGCTAAGGTATTCAGATATGTTACTTTCCCGTTTTCTTCAGAAATAAAAGTGTTCAATCGCTTTTAACTCCGTTGTTAAAGTGCCAGACATTGATTGGATGGCCATTAAACGCCACTTCTGAAGATTTGGTACATGCCAAGTTAGCATGGTTTGCTTTAAAGAACTTCTTATTCCTAAACTGTCTCACATACTGAATGTACCTATTGATTTTATCTTGTAAACTTTTGAATTGCTTGTATTTGCATACTGGAATATGATTGGCTCTCGTGTTGTGAGGCGATAATACTTGCAAATTCCACATTTTTATACTAACAATAAAGATTACAATCACAATCCAGTGATCTGACATACATATACGAAGTTACAGTTTAAAATATTTGCTACCAGCCGTAAGCAATAAAACACCATTTGTATCGAGTCTGTACATGATACAGTACCCTACTATCATTTTTAGAGGGTCCAGATGCTCGCTGCCTGGCTCAAGATCTTATGACTGGCATCTCCATCTGTCACGGGACTGGGATAAGTGAGAACATGAGCATACTGTTGCATTAATTTATCAGCTCTGGCAAATAAATGAAAGGAGCCATACTATTTTATCGTCACGGCACATATACGAGAATAAGAACAAGCATGATTTTGGTCATGCCATCCTGTTTGGATGTTAAATCAACATGGCCTGTCAGCTTATAAGTGTTCTAGCGAGAGGAAGCACCAAACTGGAGCTTATAGCAATGAGTGAGAGTTTTGAGTACGGGCGGCCAGCGTAACGTCTTATTTAGTACTTGGCGAGTGTTCGTTCTAAAGCTGCCTACTAGAGTGTGATGTGATGGTCAGCAGCTTGGCTCAGCAAGGTGTATTGTCTGCACAGTTGCACTGACCCCAGGGCTTCCTTTGTTTCCTTGACCCGAGCCAACAAACTGCTCTGGTTGCTTATTTCCTTTGAAGATTTCCGAAGCTAAAAGCTGTGACCCCTGTTGAAAGTCTGTATGGAAGTTTTAAGTGTGTGACTGCTAGAGGCTGGTGTGCATATCTGCTTCAGATTCTATTTCATGTGATATGGCTCAATTTGAAACAGGTCTACTGATCGTGCTGGGATTTCTAGCAGATGGCAGGAATAAACATAATGCTTTTTTCATCGGGTGTCTTCTCAGCCCTTTGAATTATTGAGAAATCGGGCCTCTGGGGGAGCAAGAAACATCTAATCCCCCTCTCTCCGTTGCGCTGTGATGGGATGACAGGAAATGGGCAATGGCAATCTTTTGGCTCCTGTGCCGCTAGGGTGGGAGTCCTTCTCATTTGATTTGGGGCAAATGGTAGATTTTATTTATTATGTGTGTTGCTGTAGCAACACATATATTGTTATCCAATTTTTTATTATTCCACCAATTTTCGGTCAGTATCTC
>JAUZSU010030917.1:0-10419 GCA_034780255.1 Parotocinclus maculicauda | reverse complement strand
TGAGGCCTTTATCTCAGGAGACACATTTGAGCAGCAGGAGACTTATGCTAAAGTCTCCTTTGTCTTTCCATCTGAACGCATTGTTGTCTAGGAGAAACTACAGAGATATTAAGGAGATCTTCTTTTTGATTTTTGTTTCCTCTGGGATAAGAAATATACATACACTATGACCACATGCAGTCTTACAACACTGCACAGGTTCAGGCTGTTGGTTAAATCTGTATGTAGGAAAATGAGTAACACTTTACTTGAACCATAAATCATTAAAATAACATTATCATGATATAAACATGCCATGGAAGAGAAATGTTCTCTCTCGAGTTGAAAAAGTGAACGTTGCATTCAGTGATATATCAGCATCGTTACCATTATCAGTTGTTGTCATTGTAGTTCCTTTTATGTTAACGTCAAAGCTTAAGTCACATCATTTTCTGTGTGCTCTCTTTTTCAGTGTATGCTTTATGATAGTTGTATGCATGATAAGATATATATTATGTCTGCTTTACACATTATAATGTATCTGCTCCTACCTGTCACTGCTCATAACTCTATAGACATGTAAATTATACATGCACTGTACGTGGCATATTTTTGTACATTTCAGCATCAATGGCTATTCATACCAGAAGCGAGGTTAAGTCAATACTACTTAAGGCAATTTTGAGCAACTAATTAACCTAATGAATGTTTTTGGATGTCAGAGTACCCAAAGTAAACCCCCCCACACGTGGGGAGGACATGCAGTCTTTGGATGGCTGCAGTCTGAGGTCGGGATCAATTCGGGGATCAATTCGGGGATCTCTGGATATGTGAGACCACTACATTAACCACTTGTGGCACCATAACTCATTGGTTCCCAAACTTTTTATACAGTGCCCTCTTAGAGAATTTACCCATTCAACAACCATTTTGTAATTTATATTATTTAAAATGTTGAATTTAAAATTCATTTTAGCATTTTTAATCTGTAAGCTGACAGCATCCTACATTAGTATAGCGTGACAACATAAGAACTTGAGGGGTTCAAGTCAGTTGTTGATGTGAAAAAGGGGTTCAGTCCACCTTTCCTTTTCAAAGAGGTGTGACTGGTAGTTATAGTTTCACAGCATTTCTTCTATGCTGTTACTGGCTGTTACAGGTTTACAAATGAGATTTCTGTCATTGCCTGCCAAGTATGAGTAGACACTTGTGTATTTCCTTGGTGTCGTCTCAGTGTGAAGCCAAAAAAACCCCAGACAAAACAGAAATCAGCAGTCCCACTGAGCAACGATGTTGCCATAGCAACAAGGAGACGGCAAGAGAGGAAGTGGGTGCGAGAAGAGGAAGCACAGGGTGGTTGTATTCTCACCCATAGGGTGGTTTAATTTAAGCCAATTCATGCTCGATGTGTCCACTTTTACTGTTCAATTGGATAAAGACGCTGTGCAGCCAATAGTCTAACTGTTATTCTATCCTCCCATGTCCTCTTGTTTGTGTCCACTGCCCTCCCCTTCACTAAACCCAATCACTTCAAACAATCCCCTCCCTTTTCCCTCTCTCTTTCTCTCGCTGTCTCACTCTCTCTCTCTCTCTTTCTCTCTCGCTCTCTCTTTCTGTTTCACTCACACACCTTCTTAAACTCCCTGCAGGCTTGGGATTTGAGGATCTGAGACTGGCAGGTTTGTAATCAGACGAAAGTGGTGATTATCCCAAGGCTTTCTCCATCATTCCCACTGCTGGAGAAACGTTCGAGGAACACAAGGAAGAGGAGGAGACCCGGCTCAGGATGGGTGGGGTGTAATAAAGTGCCTGAGTGAATAAGGAAAGGAGAGGTTCACCTGTAAACGAGTATGGGAAAGGAGACACCACTGCTGCCTGTCCCCTTTCAAGGTCCTGCACCAATTCTGGGATGACTTCACGCTATTATTAGAGAGAAGGGGAAAGGTCTAGACGATTGAACGGAGTAGGGCAAGATTAAGTAGGAGAGAATACACTTGGAAGTGTCATCACAGGGTAAGAGCGGTTTATCATAACTTTGTTATAAAACTCATTTGAAATAATATCTGTTAAAAAGAAACCGAGCATATGTTACATCTTATAATGTGGATGTGGTGATTCAAATGGAAGGGACTTTCTGATATATAGTTGGATCCAATGGAATGATAAGGCATACACATTCCCTGAGTGAGTCTATTCTACAGGCAGATTATAGAATTATTAATGTCCTGCATTAAAATATATTTTAATACTAATATTTTAGATTATATTCTATTGATGCTATAAAACTAATGTATTACCCTTACCATGAGTAGTTCAGGTCTTAAATGATTGACCGAAGCAGTGGAGACTAGTGAAAACCTCAGGATGAATGACTAGTGTAAATTGGCTAACTAATCATTGAGCTTAATTAAAAATGTAACCATCCATTCTCACCAAATAACACTTTCACCTGGGACTGTGCAGGTGCATAATAACTCTCTTTCTCATAGAGAATGTGGCTGTGGATCATGTCAGTTACTCACATATTAGTCTCATAATATTACATAAAAATAAATTCCTGCATAAGTTATACAAAGTTCTCCTTGTTCTCATTGGGATTTATCATGTTTTTCCACCTTAAGCCTTAAAAATACAGAAGTTCCCATTAGAATATTTCCAGTGGTTGCTGGGTTGGGTGACACACACAGACACGATATGTTGTGTCTGAGAGAGGAAACCAGTCAGTAGATCATTCCTTAGCGTTGCACCAGTGACCCCTGCTGGCTGCTCAGTGGATTTGCTTACACCAGTGCCTCTTGTTCCCTAGTAGAGTTCCCAGTTATCCCCAGTTATATATATATCACTTGTTAATTCTTTAACAAATAAAAATCCTACATCAATTTTACACACTAGTTTAGGCAAATAACCTGGTGCATTAAATATGAATCTAAAATCTCTAATAGCAAGAGAAATACTAGGTATCTGCCAAAATGATCAGAGATTAAAACTTTTAAACATTTATTAAAACTCCTAATTATAGTCAAATATAAATGTAAAAAATGTACTAAATATATTAACTTGTCTGCAGTAAGTCTGATAGGTTAACACGGGCCATGTTTACGATTCCTCTTTAACGCTTTCTTAAGCCAAGCGAGCAATGCTGAACTGAAAAGCTGCATTTATTTTATCCAAAAAAAGATCAGTTTTAGCTGTAGACTCATTTGCAAATGTTACTTCAATTTACATGCGGTTTTCCTATCAAATAAGTTCCTCCTAAATGTATATTTGAATATATTACCTAAACAGTGCTTCTATTATGAGGGTTATATGAGATTCAAACAACTGATACTTTCACCCATTTTCTTTCAGTTTTCCATGGCAGAGGCTGGGCATGCCATGTCAGAACTGTTCCCTCAAGGGAGTACCACCCAATCTGACTCCACCATTGCTAACGACATAATTATTCCATTTTCAAAGAGTTCAGCTGAGCTGGTCAAGGACTACATAAAACCAGAAGAGGCCGAACACAGCTTCAGTGAAGCACCGTATTCAGCAAATATTGTGGAAGATGGTGACCATGTAAAAGCAAAAGCAATGGTGGACATCGGGGCGGTTGCAGACAACTGCTCACCTGTTTGTGGTGCACACCAACCTCACAGTACTGCAGATGTTTACAAAGCTGATAAAACAGATGGCCAGAAGGGAGATGATCTGAACCATGAAAATGATCATACATTGGTATCCACCATGCCCTATTTACATAGAGAGTTTAGAGAAGAGAAACTGGCATTGACTGAGGTATCTGTAAAGAGAAATCCATCAGATAATCTGCAAATCCAACAAAGGGATCTTACACCTGTTATTCACTGTGCAAGCAGTGAGCCTAATTGTCAAGGTACAAACCAAAAATCGCCCATTCCCCCCTCAGTTTGTAAGCAGGCAATGCATCCAGAGAACAGTGGTGCCACCATCTTTTGCAAAGCAGAAAGCAGCAGCTCAAGCCAGCAAAGCTGCATGCAGACCTGCCCCTCTGTTCCTGCTCAAGCATCAGGGCACTCTAGGTTTGAAGAGGTTGCCTGCTGTAGCCCATACCACCATGGAGCAGCTGAGGACACCTTTGCTGCCTACTGCCATTCCCAACCTATACCCGCCCCTGCCCAACTGCTACCGCGGTTAACAAGCATTGAGAGAGACCTCAAAGGATCAAAAGGAGGGCCAGCCTTTCTAGCACTTCCACCACTCATTTCCTCAATCAGTGAGACAAGGCTGGATGCTAAAAGATTGACCCACTGCTGCAGCCTGGATTGCAACTGGCTTGGATCTTTGCATCAGACTGGAAAGCAAGCAAGAAAGAACGAGAATATAAACATGAAAGATGCAGAGACCATGACATCCTGCACAGAGCTGAGGGACATGGCAGTACAGGTGGGTCATTCTGACTCAGTAACGTCATCTCACCATGTCTACCCCAAGGTGTGTCTGGTGGATGAGCGAGAAAATGGAAACCACAAGTTGTCAGAACAGCACAAATCTCCAGTCAAGGAGGTGAAATGGGATGCAGAAGGAATGACATGGGAAGTCTACGGTGCCTCTGTGGACCCTGAGGAGCTCGGCTTGGCTATACAGAGACACCTGGAGCTTCAAATCAAAGAGACTGCAGGGAAAGCAGTGGTGATCTCTCAGCAAGACCAAAACACGTCACGGCCAGGTAAAGAAGAGAACCAGAAGAGGAGGAGGGGAGTAATGGCGGCTCTGCGTCGACCCTCAGTTTGCTGTAGTCGTTCCACCACAGCAGCAGACTGAATTAGGGGTTTATTACTTCTAAAGCTTAGATTAGAAGACACATATTGGAGAAGTTCTTTAAATGAATAACACATTTCACAGGCGCTCCGATGCATCAACAATATTTAATCTGGAAATGACATATTAAGGTCCAGTGAGCTCTGATTAAACATTGGACATTGTAGCTGTTCTTTTCTAAGTCAGTCTGGCTTGATCTGACCCATAAACATACTGTGGTGCTTGATTGTTTGTAAACCCTTTATCTCGGAAAAAATACAACCTAAATCTCTGAAGAGTCATGGTTGATTTGAAGGTGAAATTAGAGTAAGGCATTTTCGATGACAATCAGGTGTGAGTAGGCACCCTGTTTTATGTAACAAAAAGGGAGCTATCAATGGAACGAAAAAGGTGATTTCTAACCTCAGAAAAAGAGTAATAAATTTAACTGTAAGCTGAATCTCAAGAGATTGTGGATCATACAGCCAGACAATGACCATAAGCACTCAAAAATGGTTACAGAATGCTAAAGTTAATGTTTTGGAATGAAATTAAAGAAATGTGGTGGAAGACATTCATGTGAGGAAACCCACTAACATCTCAGAGCTGTTTTGTATGGTGAAATGGAATAGTCTATACTATATAATAGCTGAGCAGACCTTATCGTTTAAAACACTTAAAATCATTAACACAAAGCTTAACTTATAAATGTTAAGTGTTGATAAATCTCATGTGTTGAAAAATCTCCCGCAATTTATTGAGTACTGGACTGAAAGTGAAAAATAAAAACACTCTATTGGTGAACTCTGGACCCTAGCACAGCTGCTAATGCTAACTGCAGCCTGAAAGCCAGTCATCCAGTTGGCTGACATTTCACATTGTCCCATTTTAGGATCCTAGTGCAACTCACTTAAATGTAAATCTAAAGTAAAACATAATATTATGAATCTATCCATTGAATCACTGTGTACCGAATTGTGAGTCATGCACAGTGTTTTGGCTACACTAAAATGTGGCGCACATTAGTGTGTGTATATATACACTGCTTACAAAATTTATATGAAATATCCCTTAATTTTTGTAAATAGTGGGTATATATGTATTTACTGTTTATTTAATGAGCATTTCATTTGTTTAAATGGGTTCCTGTATTCTTGTTTTACATTTACATTTACAGCATTTAGCAGACGCCCTTATCCAGAGCCACTTTCAATTCCTACAGTCTTACAATCCAAGCAATTGTGAGTTAAGGGCCTTGCTCATGGACCCAACTGTGGCAGAGGTGGGATTTGCACCATGGACCCTTTGGTCCATAGTCCAGTACCTTAACCACTAGACCACCACAGTCCCCAACAAAATGTTTTAGGACATTATGGACAATCTTAGAATGTTTTCAATCATATTTTTGCAGAAATAAGGAGCATTCTAAATGTTTTACAAACTTTCCAGCACCACTGTATATCCTTTTGTAGTTTTGTCTCATTGTATAGAATCACACTAGTCACCCTTTTAATATATGGTAATATTAAGGATATATAACAGCATGTACTTTTGACCTACATGCTGAAGAATTTTAGCCTTTTAGCAATTTTCTTGCTGTCTGGGGAAAGAGTTAGAGTTACTGTAATTACAGAACTGGGTAAGATTGGACATGTGCCTGAACTTTCCCTTTAGTTCCAAATTTTTGTGTATTGTATTAAAACTTTAGTTTGACATTAAGGGCTATTTGTGTACGTCTGCCTGCCCAGCTATCTCGTGAACTTTAGTATACACAAGACTTTGTCACTCTTAAGCATATGACTGAAAGTACTATGGGTTAATTTAAAACTTAACGTGGAGAGCACAAACCCAGCAGTAAAACATCTGTCTAGCATTTTAACATCTGTTAAAGTTAAACCAATCAATTCAGAATTGATCATCTTGAGATGTGCTTTCACCCTGTAGCACAGCTGCATGTATCCATAGCGGATTTATATGAGTGGTTACGGTCATAGTGTAGGTTCAAGTCCCCCAACAATGGCAGAGGTTAACAAAAGTGAACCTTTAGCTATAGGGAGTACTTCCAAGCTGTCACTGCAGGGCACTTCAGCACACAATCGCTTGGAATGTAAACTGTGAGCATGTATTAGTTGTAAGTTGCTCTGAATAAGAGTTTCTTCTAAATGATTCAATGGATATTAACAGTACCTCATGTCAAGTGGTGGACTTCCACCTATGTGTGAAAAATGACATTGCTTTGTTAGCAATAAAATTGCACATAAAGATTATGGCCTTCTGAGAATTTTTAAGAGAGCACCGCAATATCATAGCCCATCACCACAGTGACCAGTATTCAGGTCCTGGTGGTACCTGTAGGCGGTGTCACATGCAGGCACAATTGGCTGTGACTGAGGGAGGAGACAGTCTTCTCCTTTAGTTAAAATCTTTAAATACTTTTTGACTTTTTGAGATTTTGACTTTTCCAAAAGGAGTACATCAGACATCTGGGTTGCCCACACTTTTTAACAAAAAATAAAAAGGTAATTATAAATGGTCTCTTCTAAAAGGGAACAGGTATGTTTTTAAAAGACAAATGGCACAGAAATATAAGCACAAACTGAACAGGGTGCCAGTCCTGGACATGTCTGGATAGTATGAGCTCAGACTAGGCTCTCCTCCATGTGGCAGAGCCAACCATGGCTGTATGAGATGCGTGATGCGTGACCGGAAAGCACACTTGGGACTCAAACCTAGTTCCCTGTGGTAGTGCTGCTGCACCCTTCACAGCACTGGAAATGGGCCACTGATTATTATAGTTACTTAGCACATGTACAGTAGGTGACCAAAAGGATGTACAAAGTAACTCTACAGTATTCAGTATGCAGTTATTTCATTCACACTCACTCCCAAAGGTTTCATAATATGAATCAAACAATGGTATAAAACAGTGGTAAAAGACTGTAAGGTACTGAATACTTCAGTTTCCTTTCCTTATACATTTACCCAGACCACATCAGAGGACCCTAACCCTCTCTCGTCTCATCCTGTTGACTGAGGATGCCGTGCCTCCAAATATGTTACCTGCTGAAGGACAGAAGGACTTTAAGTTACTGTGTTTATACTGGACTAAAAATAATGCCTAGGGATTTGTTCTTATTCTTTATTTTATTATAGTCATTATTTTATTTATTATAGTTTATATTGTATTTTAATTTCATTCGAATTAGTCATTATTATAACAATTATATTCAGCTGTTGTGCATTTAATAAAATGGTAAGTATCTATTAATTAGATAATAAAATTTAATTTTAGGCTGCCCAAGAATGTTGGGTCCCTTTCTGAGTCTCATGTCATTCCATGGTTTTTTAATCACCACATTTAGGGAGATTTTCCTTGTCACTGTCATTCTAAGCTTGCTCAGCAGAAAAAGCAGTAAAACAGATTTGAGACTATGCTCTGTTGTAAAAAGTGCTATGTAAATAAATCTGACTTTGACTTTGACTTGAGTTACTTTAAATATAATATTTTTATAGGTTTCTAGCTTGATAAAAAGTAATTTAGCCAGTTCTCATAGTCATGTTCCAAAATCAGTTGCAACAAACTTCATACTAATACATGTGTTTTTAATCATTTTTGAATGTCCACAAAGCATTGGCTATATAGTGTATAAAATAGCCCATTTTGGCTGAAACCTTATAGTTCCTGAGGTTTGGGTTCAAAACCTGGGTGTGGTTTGCAAAGCAAAGGTCATGTGGTGCATTTACAGAACCCTGTGGTGGACCGGTGGACTGTACAGGATGTACCAAATAAACTCCAGTTCAGACCATGAGCAACCATGAGCTTGATAATGTCAAATTGAATGCTTTGCTTTTTCTTTGAATATTGTATTGACTTTTTTTTTAATCAATGCATTTTTTTAAATGCAGTTGTGTTGGTGGCCTTTCCTGTATACTGAATGGCATTTTTCAAGAGAGGAGCCATAACATAAACTAAACACATTATTGGATTATGTCAGTATTAGGTTATTAACATCAGTCAAATGTGGCATGAACCAAAAAACAGCTGCAGACTATTGTTAATGCATAATGCACTTTATTTATATTTTGCTCATAAGTGCTCTTGCTCACTGAGCCGCATAATCGTCCATAATCTCAGTTCAGTCATTCTGTCAATCAGTTATAAACAAGAGGCAAGTCCATTAACCATACTCTCATCTATGAATTATAAATGTCTGCAAATCTGTACAATGATTAATGACTTCACAAAGTGCGTAAGTAATAATTACACCTCCTGTGTCTCAAAGGTAACAGCCAGCTGCTGGAAACGACAGTTATTGAGGACCTAAATTCGAACCCAGGCCAATGTGTAGGTCAAGTAGGATGGTTTGGTACCATAGGATACCACAGGATAAAATGTACTGTGAGATTTCATAGTAAAATTGTAAATTTGCTTGACAGTTTGACCATAACGTTAACAGTTCTACTATGATTTTTTTTTTTTATTTTGGCCACTTTATGGTTCTACTGTCAAATTGCATAGTACAATTGTAAACTTGGTTGACTATGTATTGACCATAAATTATTTAACAGTTTTCCTATAGATTTTGATGGTAATTTGGCCACTTGATGATTCTACTGTCAGATTTCACAGTACATTATTTCCTGAGAAGATCCACAAAACATGCAGTTTGACCAGTGTTGTCCAATCTCTTGCTCAAATCTGTGTCTGCAAAAGCAAAAAAGTTAATATTTTAACAGAAATCACCCAAATAAAGCAGTATTATCTGCTGCACAGTGAAACAATGGATGGATTGTCGAATAATCAAGACTCTCTCCTCCCAGGAAAAATGTAATGTGAGATTGCATAGTAAAACTGTAACTTGCATAAGTTTTAATGTGCACTTTGACAGTTTGGTTCTAAATTTCACAGTTCTACTATGCATTTTGGATGGTATTTTGACCACCTCATGGTTCTACTGTCAGATTCCATAGTACAATTGTAAACTTGGAGACTATGAGCTGATCGTAAATAAATTCCCTGCTGAAAAAATCAAACATTGACCAGCATCAGATCCATGCTGGTTTGAGCTGGTGTGGTGCTGGCTTTGCTGGTTGACCAGCATAACCTTGCTGGCAAAGCTGATTGCCCAGTACGATCTTACTGGTTTTGTTGTTCAACCAGAATGTGCTAGTCACCAGCATACCCAGAAAAGACTAGCATGCACTTGTGACAACCATCCAAGAACCAGCAAAGTCCAGTATTTGCTAGTCATCACCATTCACAAACCAGCAAAGACCAGCATGTGCTCCAGCACCCCCAGTAAAGACCAGAATGTGCTGGTCACCAGCATCCCCACCAAGAACATGTTCAAAACACAACAAACGCTGGTCACCACCAGGTCCAGCATCATGCTTGCCCTTTTTTAAGTAGGGTTCACAATTCTACTATGGATTTTGGTAGAAATGTGGTGGTAATTTGCCCACTTTATGGTCCTACTGTCAGATTTGACAGTGCATTTTCCTGGGTTAGTTCTAAATCTGCTTAAAACATGATGTGATTTTGTAGATTTTTGTAGATACACAGTGTTAGACAGGTCTATGCTTCAGTCCTGGTTTATCCTGTACCTCTAGATGACGATTTGACTTAATTATCCACACACATGTAGTCGGATGCATGCAGCATTCATTTTTCATTTTCTCCTG
>JAUZSU010030907.1:0-10419 GCA_034780255.1 Parotocinclus maculicauda | reverse complement strand
TTTGCTCTTGTCAACACAACTTTTCGGATTTTGGAAATTTTAGGCAAAGACGTGTAGTTGGCAGTAGAGAGTTGGGGAGAAACTTGGGAGTTTCTTCTTGGGTATCACATACTGTACACGTTCTTTGGTCCGATTAAGCGAATAACATTACATGTATATAATAGGATTTGTTTACTTTAGGATTTGGTCTGAATAAGTGGCTGGTTCCATTAACCGGTGGTCCAATTAACCGGAATCGACTTTATACGTAACCATTAACAAACAAAAGTAAATTGGAAGCCACGTGCTTATTATAGTAGTACATGAACACACAATTTCATGCATTCAATCAATTTCAACGTTTCTTTCAAGTACTTTGGGCATGTATCTGTTAAATAATAAAAAATAACTGAAGACCGCTTATTAAGTTTGGGTTGATAATTGATCGAACAGCCTGACATTTTCAATAAGAATTTTTATTATTCAGTCTTTCCTCTTTCTGACAAGCCAGATTTCGTTTCTTTTTGTGTTTGGCCTTTAGACAGGATAGATAGTCTATGGGTAAAATACACTATTATTACTTAAGGTATGCGCCATCCAATCAATGGCCGTTTACTTTAATGACTGGTGACTTAAATTCTAAAAAAAATTATTAAGTGAAATAGAACTTTGTCTTTTACCTCCTGGCACTGCGATCCTTGAGCAAGGCCTTAACTAAATCTGTATTAATTGTAAGTCGCTCTGGATAAGAGTGTCTGCTAAATGCTGCAAATGCAACGTAAATTGTAATGAGCTGACTCAAAGTGGGTGTGAATTGCCAGAGCAGAAATTGGGTATAAAAATATAGTTTACATTATTTACAAGTAGCTCTTGTTTTTTTTTTTATTTCCAGGGCATTGGTTGCTATATGTTCCGCATCGACGACTTTGACGTGGTGGACGCGACCATGCACGGCAATGCAGCGCGATTCATTAACCACTCGTGCGAGCCCAACTGCTACTCGCGCGTCATCAACGTGGAGGGACAGAAACACATTGTCATCTTCGCCTTGCGCAAGATCTACCGTGGCGAGGAGCTTACCTACGACTATAAATTTCCCCTAGAGGACGCCGACAACAAGCTCAGCTGCAACTGCGGAGCAAAGCGCTGCCGCCGCTTCTTGAACTGAGGCGAGTTCAGAGAGTTCTAAAACAGACAGGCATTAACACGGGTAAGGTGGCTGTGGAAAGCACTGGAGTTGGAAGTTTTATTAAACAGGCCTGAAATCCACTGGACAAATCCAGAAATGATCGAGATGGATTTGTTGAAGTACAAGCACTCCCACGGAAAAGGGGCTGGTTGAGATCGGCTGTACTGTGTTTTGATCCAACCCACAAATTCTGAATATGTGATCATGCAAAAGGTCTTGTGATTGCGTTTGCATTTCAGAATATGGCTCGAGTGCCTGGGGAAAAATCCAGAAAACGCACACACCTATTAAAACCATAATATCCACCCCTGTTGTCCACAGGTGTGTCTTTGGAGATGAGCTCCAGTCCTGCTCTTGAGTGATCGTCTGGTTGCTAAGTGTTTTAGCTCTTCTATTTTAGCTACTAAAACGGTTTCGGGTTCCTGTTAAGGTGCTTACCTCTCAATCTCTTTGAAGCAGACAGTCCTTCTGCAGTCCAAACCCTCTTGAAAATTTAGCTCTACATACTCCTGCGGATAGATGTACGCAAGTTCTTGTGGCAGTGAGAATATCCTGTACCTGAATGAATATATGATTAATCAAGAGATAGATCTATCTATATATACTTTTAACTGAGATGTTTATCTGTGATTCTCATGCTAGAATATGACTTGATGTTTAGCAGAAGAAGCGGCTTTATTCTGCTCAGGAAGATGCTGTGAACCCCTGCAATATGCCATGGTTTGTTCCGTTCATTAAAAAAAGTTATTTAGTGAACTTTTTTTTTCATAGAATCAGCCTTTAAGCTCTCTTTGAGAAGCCACTGCTGTAACTCTCTCTAGGCCTACTTCCTGTGTATGTTATTTATTCTTTTACCTTGTATGACTGCAGTTGATTTGAACGTCCGTCTCCCTGGTTGGGACCCTGCTGTTTTATGGTGTCGGCTGCAAACGTTGCCAATTTCTTAACTTTTGTCCTTGTCCTTATGGTGCTAGACTTCGCAAAAGTCTTGAATGAGTGAGAAATCATACATTTCATTTATCCTTTTCTTTCATCGCAGCATTAGAGTGAATTACTTGACGGTTAAAAAGTTTTCCACGTTCCCCCAAAAAGCAGGTACCAATCGAAAAAGACAAAATTCTGCTATAGCATTAAACACTACTTGAGCTATCTAGGGGTATTCGTTTCCATCTCTTTTGACATATTTTTAAATGTATCAGGTACTTTGTTCCATTCTCATGTCTGCCGTTTGCAAAAAAAAAAAAAAAAAAAAAAAATTAAGATTACGATTTTCGTAGAGGTTTCTGATCAGACTCTCTTCACCACCTAGCACTCAGCACCTTGACGTCCCTTTATTTTAGGACTTAAGACAATTCAGATTCTTCTATCCTAAGGAAAAACATATAAACCGATGCCAATATTTGTGTCTTAGAAAGATGCCATCGCTCAAGCTTTATGGTTGTCGTATTTATTCTTGTTCGTGTGTAGTTATGGGAGCAAGCGTGCTTTCCTTATGGCCAAGGTTCTGCCACATCTTTCTGTTGTTTACATATCTTTTTTTAAAATCTTTTTTCATTTTTTTTTTGACTTGAACATTCTTTGAGGAGTTCGTGCAGTGCAGTTTTTAGGTGGTGTTTTGAGCCAGATGTCCTTATTTTAATCAAATGTTTTATCTCTGGTTTTAACCAGTACCCCGGCCACATATTTTAGAAAAAAAGAGCTCTTCCTGACTATCTGCAAGAGACAGCTTTCAAGTTCTTGGAAAGGGAATTGGACAAGAAAGTGCAACAGCAGGATTGGTGGCCTTCAGCCTTCTCAGTTAATCTGTTGTCTGTCTTGTTTTGTCTGGCCCTTCTTTCTTTTCAGTATCATGAGACTGAATTTCCTTCCCTGAACTTGCAAGGATTCTACCTCAGGCTGTTCAGACTGACTGTCAGAGAATACTAATGCAAAACCTAGGTGACAATACAATATTGCTCGGTCTTAAATGTCATGCAGAGTTGGCCTGTCTGCAATGAAGGATGCAAAGCACTAGTCAAGACCATCTGTAACGATCTGTTTCCTAGAGTCGTGTGGAAAAACTGTATGTTCCTATGTAGGGTTATTTTAAAGCTGTTGTGTTGAGAAAAGACTTCAAAGTGAGAGTGTGTCTTTAATACCTTGTACAAAGTACCCTAAGTTTGTAAATAATTGTATACATATTTCTAAACCTGTTAAATTTTCTATGCACTTTTTTATTTATAATGTTATTTGCTTAATAAAGATGTTACAATGTTTGAACAAAACTTGAGATGTTAGAATATTGTATCACATTTTTATTGAGATGAAGGAAATACCAAATTATTTTTGCTAGCACTTACATCCTCTTTCAATCCTAGATTTGCTTGTTAGTCTGTGTACTGAGTACTGAGACGCAGAGACAGCTGTCATGACATTCTGACATGCAGCACGTCAGGTCAGAAGGTGTCATAACCTTGTGTCAACAAAAATCTGTTCATTTACTGATATGTAGTCGCCTGATATGAGAACAAAAACGTCGTTAATAGTTGTTTTTGTGTTTCAGACGTAGTCAAGCGTGTCACAAAGCCACTGAGATTAAGACACATTACTGTATGTCACTGCAGAAGTGTTACAGACAAAATCAGTTAAACTGTGTATAAACTGTGTATATATTGTGTATATATTTTAATAGAACAACATGCACAGATTACATGAATAAATAACATTTTCAGCATTGTTTAAAAAAAAAATGTTATATAAAGTTTTTTCATTAATTGCCATTATAGTTTTCAGTTAAAATTGCGGTGATTAAGGAACTTAACGAGGAGGAAAAAAGCTAGCACGAGTTCTCTGGTAATTGTTGACTACATTTCAAAGTAAGTAACGAAAGCTCATTTTCGTGATTGTTTCAGTATGGCTGTTGGTGACATCTTGAGTGAATTAGAACGCTGAGATTTTGATCTTGTTTACCTTTTTAGAGATCTTAATTCAAGAGCATTCGTTTGTGGCATATCTCTTATCTCTTGAATTTAAAAAAAACTATTTTGCCCTTATGTAACAGACTGTAATCTGTTTCTCTACATACTTTGTTACTTTTACCCTGTTCTTTAATGATCTGGGCCCCTGCATGTCAGGTCCTGTTTGGGTGGTGGATCATTTTCAGCACTGCAGTGGCACTGATGGGGTGACTGTGTTATTGTGCATTACGCCGGTATGAGTGGATCAGTGGATACAGCAGTGCTGCTGGAGTCCAGTCACTGTGTCCATTTGCTGTCCACCTGCAAAATCAGTAAATAGACAGCAGCTCGTGTGTTGCTGCACAGTTCGTATTAGTCATCTTAGAGGTCATAGGGTGCTGATTACAGAATACTATTGGCTGGATATTTTTATTGCTGGGCTATTCTCAGTGTGGCAGTAACACAGATGTGTTTAAAATATCCAGCAGCACTGCTGTCTGATCCACTATCTGCAACCACACCAGTGTCTCTGCAGTGCTCAGAGTGATCCACCACCCAAATATACTGCTCACAAAAATTAGGGAATATTAAAAAAAAAATTTAAATATACTCTATTTTTTGTGAGCTGCATCTTCCTTGATCTGTGGTGATTGTGTGGAAAATCATACCCGTTTGAAGGACAGGATGAAAGGGCACTAGAAAGTATATAGAGAAACTACAAAGTATGCCTGTAAGGTATGTGGAACTGATAACAATGGGCAATGGGTGCAGAGATAAGTTGAAGAAATGAGCTGAGAACTGATTCTTGTGGGACGAATGTTGTGGCCACCCTGTCAGATTCTTAACTACCTGCCCTGACAAAGTAACTCTGGCCTTCTAAATCCATTTGACTAGTAGCATATTTTTCAGCATAGCCCTACTTTTCCTTGTCTAAATGAATTGTAGTGTCAAATGCAGAACTGCTAATACCAGAACCATCGTGTTAATATTTTGACATACACACACTGAGCACTTTATTGTGAACACATCTACACCTGCTCATTCATGCAACTATTTAATCAGCCAATTATGTGACAGCAGAGCACTGCATTCAATGCTATGGGGGAAGACTATGAATTTTGCATATGTATTTTTACAACTGCTGTTCACCTGGAATTTCCATGCACAAGTCTCTAGACATTACACCGCATGATGCAATAAAGAAAAAAAACGACTAGTTAGCAGCAGCTATGTAGATAAAAACGCCGTTGATTATATAGGTCAAGTGAGAATGGTCAGTGGTTTGAGCTGCCACAAAAAGACTTAACTCAAGAGTACTTCTCTGTAAATTGCGGTGAGCAGAAAAGCATCTCGGAATGCATATCACTTTGATCCTTTAAAGAAATAAGACAAAGTGGCAGAAGACCACATCGTTCACTATTGTCATCCAAGAACAGAAAGCTGAGGCTAAAGTGGAAACATGCTCTTCAAAACTGGACAGTTGAAGGCTGGAAAATACGTACCCAGGTCAGATGATTCTCAGGGCTTGGTGGCCCTGTGCATCCCCTTATGGCCACGATTTAGTCATCTTCTAAAGGCACATTCCAGCATGATAATGCACCGTGTATCAAAGCAATACCAGCCATCTGAAACTGGCTTCATAAAAATGACAATTAATTCAGTTTTCTTCATTGGCCTTCCCCAGTCAATGAATCCAATTGAACATCTTTGGGATCTGGTACAATGGGACATTTGCAGCATCAAAGTGCACCTGAGAAATTGACACATTTTTAACCATGTCAACATGGAATAGAATCTGAAAAGGCCATCTTATGCTGTTTTTATGCTGTTTTGAAATCAATGTAAGGCCCTATTTAGTATTAGTAATGTATTTTGTTTCTCATTAGGTGCTCAGTATTTGTATATCATTTTATATATTTTAAATTGTAACAGCTATATGACAATGCTTTCAGAATATCTTATTTATAACGGAGAGAGTTATGTCTTTAAATGTGGAAGCATTTAGAGGTTTTTTTTTATTTTAAAGATAGTTTTGTAGCTGCTGTTTTAATATTTGGGGGAAATTTCTGAGCCTTTAACTTTTTGTAGATTATCTGCAACACAAGCTAAATACAATTTATACAAAGTCAGCTGGCAGAATAACAATGCAGACACTTTTAAAGGTTAGGTTAGCTTACATTACATGGCAGGGTTCATATATCGACTACGGTAAATAGTTACTTATTAGTTAAATAGGATACACTGGTGCTTTTCTATACAAAAAGTAGATAGATAATCAAATTAAATAAATGAACATACTATTACAAATTGTTTTACACAAATACACTATTACACAACTACACATTTGTTTATTGAGGTAATATATCCAGGATTGTATAATTATGAGTGGCAATAGTATGTGAACCTTAACTTTTAGTATCTGATCTGTATCTGAGCTTAACATTTATGTTAACTATTGATTAGTCCTGCACATCGGCTTGGAGGAATATTTCTAACCCTTCCATGCACACCATTATTATTCAGTGTTGCGCCCATTGTGGATTCGTGAACATCAATAATAGCCAATGTAAGAGTGGGCTTTAATTGTGTTCCTTTGGGTCACGAAATAAAATTACTAAGTATAATGTTTTTCTCATTTGTTTCTCTGTATCTATTTCCTGTGTTGAAATGTTCATTACTTGATTGTGTAATACAGTCCAGTAGCAAACTGTCTGAAACAAAACATTATTGGCTGAATATTGTGTTTTGGAAAATAATGAAAATATTAATGTTAAAAATGAAAAATATGATTTATGCATAATTTCACTGCTTACAAAAGTTAGGTTTTATTAAGGGATATTTCATTTTGGACTAACCCATAACATTGTAAGCAAATATTTCAACTGACTCTTATGCTCTATGAAGTATGACTGTTTTTATTAAGTGTATTTCTATGTATTTCTTTTTAAAAACAAATAAAGTTGTTTAATCTGATAGAAAACCTGCACTTCAGCCCTAACAGCCTATACATAGTCAACACCCACAAGATGGGATAGGACATCTATTCCTTAACAGATGTGTCCAGACTCACCCACTGCCTGCTCAGTAAGTGACCTGTAAATGCATAAAAATGGGAAGGCTGGAGCTTTGATTCTGCTTTTACAAAAAGGGGCATGATTTTGGGAAGCCTTATCCACTAAGGGAAGTGTGCTGTTACCATTCCAACCAAGCTGAAGCTGCACCTTATGGTACTGTTTACTAATTGTCTGCATTGAAGCAAGTAAAGCTGCACGTTGGCCTGTAATAAAAACTTTCAGCAACTACACTGACACGTCAGCTGTACTGCATCTTTAAATGTGAACTACACCACCTCTGTGGCTACAGTGAGTTTTCCAAGTACAGCCACTGCATCATTACGGCCAATTTTGCTTAGCAAGTCAGCCAAGTGACCCACATTCCAGTGTGGGTGACTGGTAATTACTTTTTCAAGCACAGCAACTAGGGGACTTCTTTTTTCCTTCATTGAATAGATGTAGTTGATCCATGCAAAGGGCAACGAACAGCTTGCAGCGAGGTGACGAGTGTTCTTAACTCCAAATGTTTCAGGGTCCAGCAACAGAACAAGTTCATCAACCACATCCAGATTATTTAGAACTGTCTGAAGTGGAGCAGCCTGGACTTCTGCAGCTGATGGGGAATTAATACTAATTATTATATTCTGTAGGAGCAACAGTGGTAGTAATAAGTTGATTAATTAGAACAATATTTAATACTGATTTAACAACAATTTCACACTCGGGCAAGTGAAACATATTCAGATTACTGCTTGGATTAAAAAAAAGATTAATCTCTCCAGTCTTTACAAACACTCACTGAGTACATTATTCTCAACACTATACATGTTGCTCTCATAACAGTAACATAACAGCCTTTGAGATTCATGTATCTGTGCTGGTCCTAATAAAGTTCTCAGTGAGTGTAAGTAAACACCATGTTTCACTTTATGTTAATTTCCAGTAATGTTACATCATATAGTCTAAAGAACAGTGCTAACTGTGTCACGTTTTAATACAATAACTTTCATTTACCTCTAAAGGGCACATTTAAAGTGTTATTATTGTATTATTACTATGTCATTATTGCATTATTACTTGCCCTTTTTTAATACCTTTTTAACTCTATTGTATTAACTGTTAATCTGGCTCTTTGAGATTAAGGTACTCACACAGCAGATGCATGTGACTGTCAGTGCTGTCTTCTCTGGATGTCAAATGCTCTTCCAGGGTGTTCTTATTTTTAAAGCTCAGTCCATTAACATGGGTCTTGCATCCTTCATGATAAAGAAGAAACAAGTGAGTAATTGTTATACCAGTACTCTTTAACACCACTTAATAATACATGCAGTTTGAGAGTTATCAAATTACCAATTTGTTTCTTCATACTGTATATGTTATTATTATTATTATTCTTTCGCTAATCCTTCATATAATGTATAAATCAATGCTACATTATGTAATATAAGCCCATACTGCCATAAGGGACACCCCTTATCTGTGTCAGTTAACCACAGACCCAACCCTTCCCTACCCGAGGAGCAGAGACTTGAATATCTGTAGCAAAGTGGAACACATTGGAACACCTTCACATATTCATTCACACCATGGAATGTAGCGAGTATAGCCAGTCTAACTCTGTCTGGGCATTGGGTATCAGTAAGTCTATAACCAACAGACAGACTTCACCTTACCAGAGGTGAGAAACAAGCAGGTCTAGCTTGATATGCCTTTTCATACCCTGCCCATGGTGAGATGAGTTCTGACTCTCAGCAGTTGTTTCCTGGCACCCAGAGTCCAGGACTTTGTGTGCCCCTGGCCAGTAGCACCTGAATGTTCCCCGAACATAAAAATGAATCACCATGCATGTTTAAGGTGGTAGAAACTTCATAGATTGAGAAGAGGTGGTACATTGCTGTGAATGTCTTGTTTGAAGTGTGAAATGTTAATGATTGTCCATAGGGAATGATTGCATTTGGGCATAAAAAAAACCATAGTGTGAAGGAAGTAGCTGAATTTGCAGGTGTATCGAATATGATCAGGTGTATGCTTTGCTTCCAGGCAAGAACAGCTTCTAAAAATCTACACAGGTCCTTCAGAACCACTTTTTGCAGGGAACAGCATAATCGAAATAATTGCAGTTCTTTGTGCTCATGGAGTTATTACAGGCTTTTGGGTATGTTTTGGTCACAAGTAAAGATTTTTTTTTGTCCAGTAAGATTTGTGAATAGTGCAAGCAATGTATATATGTTTATTCCACCTCGTCAGAGTCTTACGTGTTCCTCAATCAGAACGCTGGGTCCAAAATCTGAGACCTCTAGTGAAAATACTTGTTTGGATCTATATGGAGAAGGATTCTCTTGCAAGATCATTCCATTATGACTCCCCAAAAACTGAGCAAAATGCATTACTGAAGCATCATCATTTGTTCTCCTCCACAATAATGATAAATAAATGTCTATTCACAAAACTTTAATTCATTAAAGTATGTGTATATTTACTGACAATACTAGACCATGAATTCTGCCCTTCTTCTTCATAAAGTGACTTAGCCAAACTGTTCCAGTCTCTCCTTACCAACACCAATGCAAAGGCTTTGGAAATCTGTTCAGCAGTCATCAGTTACGTCTTTAATGACTGACTAGAAATTAGAATTATTCCTTTAAAAGTATTTTCTTTAGGAATGTTTGCATCCACTAAGCTGCCATATATTACATGAACAAAAAGTCAGTACTCATTAACCCACATTACTGAGTATTTCAAATACAGATTTACACCTTGGTAGTTAGAAGTTCCACTTCATGTGTTTCCCTCACATGCACACTTACCTCTGCTTCTGCATTTTCTCTTCTTAATAATGTAGAATACACAGGCCAAACAAAGACAGAGCAGGATGATGACAACCCAGAATATTGCAGGATGAAAATTCATACCCAAGCCGATTCCTGCATCCAAACAGTGCATTAATGACGATCAACAGCATGGCAAGCAAACAAAACAACAGAACTTTTGTAAGTAAAAGAGTAAATTCCCAGTTTTTAGCTTTACTTATTTCACTTTTAACGGGTAGAGCCAATCTCTTTAGTGTTTCCTGCAAAGGCAAGCCCCAACCGCATGATTTCAGAGATGATCGACCCCCAAGAAGAACCCTCCTGATTTAACCATTTTGTCTCACAATGTTCACTGGACATTTTTTTCTCTCTTCACAACCAAACCCCCCTACAAAATACGTTCCATTAGGTGAATGATTTGGATAGTGGAGAGGTTGATTAAAATACCTCAT
>JAUZSU010030896.1:0-10419 GCA_034780255.1 Parotocinclus maculicauda | reverse complement strand
GGCAAACTACTCCACTATCCTGCCAAAATACTTCATGGATCACATCCGAGGAAAGACAGAAATGTGTGGAGATCGATGATTTATCCAGTGACCGAGAGTCGGCTGCGACTGTACGGTTAATCCCATCATATTAATTTATTTTAGACAAACAAAATAAAAGTGTGTGTGTGTGTGTGTGTGTGTACCCTTTAGGAAAGTGTTGATTTGGGAGAGATAATGTTCTCCCTTTGCTACCTACCCACTGCAGGACGACTCACCCTCACAGTGATCAAGTGCAGGAACCTCAAAGCAATGGACATAACTGGTTATTCAGGTACATTTAGTGTGGGGTACAAGGGGCAATTTTGTCATAACAGTTTCATACCAACACATGTTAAGAAATGCATGTACATTCATTGTTTTGATGACAGATCCTTATGTAAAAATTTCATTGATTTATGATGGGAAGCGGCTGAAAAAGAAGAAAACAACAATAAAGAAGAACACATTGAACCCCACATACAATGAGGCCCTTATCTTTGACATTCCTCCAGAAAACATGGATCAAGTCACCTTATATATATCAGTTATGGACTATGATTTGTGAGTTACAGTTTGTTATCTTATTGAGGGAAATATGATATTGTTTTCTCTATCATGGAGTTTAGCTTTAACAAAGCCATCGATTTCAACTCTTTGCTATTTTGGGTTGTAAGAGTGGGTCATAATGAGATCATAGGTGTGAACCATGTGGGCAGTCATGCTGAAGGAGTAGGTAGAGACCACTGGAATGAGATGCTGGCCCACCCTCGAAAACCCATTGCTCACTGGTATCCACTCCTAGAGCCAAAGAAATCTAAGAATCAGGTGAGTGCTTTTGTGTAAAAGTCTTTTATAAATCAGTACGTAAAACAAATAAAGCATTTCTAAACATACTGAAATACTTCTGTCGTTTGCTTTAGTGGAAGATGCGCACTTCAAGTTTTGACAGTCAAGGGTCATGTCCATCTCCTCGACTTCTTTCAAGTCCATAAATAAAATTCCAGAAGCATTTAAAAGGTATCATTTTAAATAAGCCCTGTAATAACCCCTGACATAAGCTCTACATGCTGGCTAATGTAACAGACAGAGGTTGTCTGTTGACATTTAGAAGGCAGGAAGCTTAGTGAAGTTTTTGGCTTTTTAGTAGAATATGTTTTTGCTTCAGCAGAGGGATCAGTAACCTCACAGGTTAAAATTTGGTAACTCAAATATATACCCAAAATAACATATGATTTCTATTTGTGGTAATATCAGCTGTTAAAATTAAATAAATAAATAAATAGTTATTATATAGTATTTATTAACACAAAGTATATTTGTACGATTGAATATTACATGACATTTTACCTAAAATGTTCAAAATGTCCTCTCTCCAGAGTATATACAGTGGGGAAAATAAGTATTTGATACACTGCTGATTTAGCAAGTTTTCCTACCTACAAATAATAAAGATGTAATTTTCATCATAGTTACACTTCAATTGTGAGAGACAGAATCTAAAAAAAATCCAGAAAATCACATTGTATGATTTTACAATAATTAATTTGCATGTTATTGCATAAAATAAGTATTTAATACAATAGAAAAACAGAACTTAATATTTGGTCGAGAAACCTTTGATTGAGGTCAGACATTTCCTGTAGTTCTTGACCATGATTTTGACCCACTCCTCCATACAGATCTTCTCCACATCTGTCGCTGGGCAACATTGAGTTTCAGCTTCCACCAAAGATTTTCCATTGGGTTCAAGTCTGGAGACTGGTAAGACCCCAGGACCTTGAAAGGCTTCTAACTGAGCCACTCTTTAGTTACCCTGGCCCTCGTCATTGTTATGCTGGAAGACCCAGCCACGACCCATCTTCAATGCTCTTACTGAGGGAAGGACGTTGTTGGCCAAAATGTTGTGATACATGACCCCATCTATCCTCCTTTCAATACAGTGCAGTTGTCTTGTCTCTTTTGCAGAAAGTTACCCTCAAAGTATGCTGGTTCTACCTCCATCCTTCACGGTTAGGAAGGTGTTCTCATCCTTTTTCTTCCTCCAAACACGGCGAGAGAAGTTCATACCAAAAACACTATTTTGGTCTCATCTGACCACATGGCCTTCTCCTTTTTTAGATTCTGTCTTTCACAGTTGAAGTGTACCTACGGTGAAAATTACACTGCTTCATTGTTTGTAGTTGAGGCTATGTGTATTAAATATTTATTTTGTCCACTGTACAGTTTGGGGGAAATCCTGTATAAATATACAAGGAACTCCAGAATCACTGCCACCTTATATTCTGAAATAATAGGATAGGATTGTGTTGTGATCTATATATATATTTAAACCCACAGCATTAATTGCAGTAGTCATAAGCACAATAGAGTGATATCACAACCATCTCAGAACTTGTCAGATTCGGTTCTTGATGCATTTTGATAAGAAAAATTGAGAAGTGTCTGGCTGCAGGCATCCACACTGCCAGCCCTTTCATGACATCAGCGCCCTTTCTGCCAGGAACCGGAAATACGTAGTGTTTGTTGATGTTTATTGAATATGAAAGAGGAAAATGGTAGCTTTAAATGAACAACTCTTAATATTTGTTTGTGAACAATGATATGTCCAGACAGCGATGTTTCAGCACCTAAATCTATGACTGTAGATTTTTGCATTGGCTAGATTCTTAAATTTTAATCATGTTATTAATAACAATGTTTTGTTGACAATGGCTAGATAGCTGGTAGTTAGCTAACTAACAGTAGCTAGATGTCAGATGTCTTGTTAGATGGAGTGAAATACACATTATTAAAACATACTTTCTGCAGTAGTTATTTTTCTTAACAGCCAGTACCTTAGACACACACGTCCTTTATACAGTAAACAAAGATACTGAACTCACAGGGAAACAGAAAGTCCTATGTTGTTAATCTTTGTTAATGTTAACTGTTTTCTTTTTATTTTCTATTAATGGCGCAGCAGTCATTATTTAGTACAAACAGTAAATGTTCAGTGTGAGTCACATGGGTGGCACAACAAACATTGATGCATTCATTTATATGTATAATTCATATTCCTTACATTTTAAGAGGCATACTGTATTTAAGCCTTTGATGTTTCACTTTTGGCCAAAATGGCTTATAGCTCATTAAAATCTGAAATCCAGAATCTTATATTATTAAAATATTTCACGTAATGAAACATATAATGATGTACAATACAGAAATGTTGGTGCTCTTTTAGCATGATTTATTGCATCATTTGAATGTGGTATGGAGGCAGTCAGCCTGTGGTACTGCTGTGAGATGTTAATAAGGCTCACAGTGCTTTGATAGTGGCCTTTAGTTCATTTGCATTACTGTTGATGTTAGCTGTTTCTCATGTTCATAAAGACTACCTACTGTGTTCATGTCTGTGGAGCTGGACAACCAATCAAGCAAAGTAATATCATGGTCACCAAATTATTTGGTAGTAGTTTTGGCATTGTGATCAGGTGCTAAGTACTGCTGATAAAGAAACCTTCTGAGAAATGGCTGCATTTACTTTTGACTTGTTGAAAAACCAACACCAGCAGATGACATGGCACTCCAAACCATCAAATATTTCCAGTACTTTACAATATATACACACATGTAGAGAATAGTGGGGAAGCTACATTGAGAGTATAGATTTTTACAGAGCAAATTATTTTGCACTGCATTTACTTCATATTTGTGCAGAATGTACATCAGTAAATCACATGTAAGCTACAATTTGTACATGGGTATATATGAAAATTAGACCTTATGGAAGCTCAGCTTTTTCATGTAGATAAAATAAAGTTCAATAATGATACAAGGATATGGAAAATTAAAACTACCATAAGGGTAGTCTTGTCACATGCACAGTTATACAAGGTGCTTGTGAACTTGCAGTGAAATGTTTCTAACAACTGTCCAGTGTCTACCCTGTAGTTTGATTAGATAAAGCACAAAATGTGTCATAAAAAGTGATATTTAATGGAGGCAGATAGTTAGAAGGCACTTAATGGAAGTAATTGTGGTTTGATGAGCACAGCAAAGATAATTATGGAGCCCCCAAAGTATCAAGGTGAAAAAACGCAAAATCCCTACTTCAATTTGATCATCTCTTCCCCCGTTGTTCTGGGGCATGGCATGCAGTATGATAAACAGGGTGTCAAACCATGATGCATGTAATCCAGTACAGTAGGTGGCAGTAGTGCAACAATACAGTATGCCAATTTCCATTAACCCAAAAGAAGAAGAACTAAAATTACTTAGGCCAGACTATGATCGTCGGCGGATCCGCGAAACAAGCAATAAAAAAATTCTGGCCTTATTATTGTATTTTGTATAGGGCAGCACAGTGGCTCGGTGGATAGCACTGCTGCCTCACAGCAAGAAGGTCACGGGTTCAATCCCAGGGTGGAGAGACCTGGGTCATTTCTGTGTGGAGTCTGTTTGTCCTCTTTGTGTTTGTGTGGTTTACTTGGGGTACTCTGGTTTCCTCCCACAAACCAAAGACATGCGAGTTGGGTTAATTGGTGCCTTTAAACGTGGCCCTTAGTGTGTGTGTGCCCTATGGTGGATTGGTGCCCCATCTAGGGTTGGGCACCGGCTGGCCCACAACCCCGTGTGGATTAAGCGGAAGATAATGAATGAATATACAGTGTCCCCTCGGCACTTCGCGGTTCACCTTTCGCAGACTCGGTGCATCGCGGGTTTTCAAAAAATAGGAATGGAAAAAATATATTGCGGATTTTCGCTGTTTCGCAGGTTTTTGTGGAACTCTATCTGCACATGCGTAGTACGTGTGGTATAGTTAACGTATACATATACATGTATTTGATGAACTTTTACATTAAAAAAATCACAATTTATACAAATATATTAAAACTATTAACCCTAACAATATACAAAATAAGGAATGTTATAAATCATAAAATATTACAATTTACAGTAAATAGCGTATTTACTCGGATGAATACTTACCAAAAACGAGACATGACAAGTTTTTATCTGCGGTGTTGTGTTCGCTGTTTGTGTAAAAATACTTAAATAAATAAAGCACCCCTACTTCACAGATAAACGAGGGAACACTGTATATATATATTCTATTATTTTATGGGTGCGATATGACACCCTCAGTCTCAGAGCCGCTGTTCCAGTGATAAGATATGCCAAAACTGCATTAATTTCACTTTGTTTTATGTCTTTATTTTTCACTTATTTCATGACTATTTCAGACTATCCATGTGCTGCCTATTTAATTTTATTTAGTCACAAAATGAGCTACAATTGTCATCAAATAAATGTTTGATAAGGTTTTGGGTGAGCAGAAATATATGTGTTATTTTATGTTATAGTTCATATTTCATTTTGTCTGGTCAGCTTAATTTCATTTGTTAATAAACATCCATCGCCATATTTTAGACCTGCAACACATTTTTTTTTAATATGACGGTAAAACATTTACAACTTTATGTTACCATTCATTCTCACATCATTTGAAAAACATTCTGGCACTGATGGTACCAAGCAATGAACTGTTTCAGGTGTGGGTAGGTTAGTGTTTTGGGATACTCCAATATTGGTACAAAATAAATGGTGACAGAATTTTTAAATTAAAACAGTTGTTAATGTGTCTTTATACCCATGTGTGTATTGTGTCCTGTGATCAGATGAATTAGTATTTCAGATCTTTTTTTGATAAATTGGATGCTGTTTTCTCTGGGCCAAAGAGAAAAAAGGCCATCCAGACTGTTATATTTTACAAGTCCAAAAGCAAGGCTCTGTCATGGTATGGGGTAAAGTTCATTTTCAGTTCTGTGATGGCAGCATTAGTGCAGAAAAGTACATTTAGCTCTAAAAGCAACATTAATTCATTTGCGATATCACCTTTGTTGATGCATTTCTCAACACGACAATGCAAAACAAATCAAATCAGAAAGAGTTGGGACTGAAATATATACAGTAAAATCCCTTTCAGTGTTTCTCAAAGGAACTATTATTGAACATTTCAATAATTGTCTCACACTTTTTTGACCACTACAGGTCCTCTGCCCATTTTTGCTTCTCAAAGACTTGCCTGGATGCTGTTTATGCTGGAATTATGATTATAATCACTTCACCTGTTTGAAATCACAATTTTTGGAATGTGTTGCAGGCCTGAAATGAAGGAATGGATGTTTATTAACAAATAAAATTAAGTTGACCAGACAAAATATAAAATATCTTAATTTCCTACTGTCTGCATTTAAATAAAAGTCAAAGTACATGTAAGGAGCATTTGCATTTTCCATATTATTCTAACCTTTTTATGATTTGGGGTTGTATATTATATATAAATTGATTGATATACATTTTTAATTACATGTAAATTTTGTTTTTACTTTCTTAATATCCATATTGAGTGCAGATTGATGGGGGAAACTTTTTTAGCAGAAAACTTTACTCATGCATTTCATTTAATACATGATTTTCCATGCCATCCCTACTCTTCAGATTTGGGTTTGTATATTGGTGGAACAGCCAAACACATTTCTCAATGTATTTAAATTTGTAGAAGTTACATTATTTTATATTGTGTTGAAACAAAGTGTTAAAATCTTTAGTAATACAATCCTGGTGGGAATAACTGCACTTGTGTTATGCTTTCTGTTATGCTTAACAGGGCTGGAGAACATCTGGTGAAGGTGGGTCACTTCTCCACATTTCCAGTTCCTTTATATTTGACTGTGCTTTTGGATGACCATCATCAAAACACCATTTGGATTTGAATGGTTCAAAACTTCAGACCAAGAGGGCCATTGTAAAACTCTGCTTTAGTGTGCAGCTTTGAATATGTATTTATGGACATTACCTTGCTGAAAGGTTCGCCTAGTTTACAAGTATCAGTATTCAGGCAGAGGCAGACAGATTTTGGGCTAAAATTAACTAACAGAAATAACTTCTGGTCATTGATTGCATGAGTACAGATTTGAAACTGTAGTTTTTGGGTTTCTCTCCTCCTCCCTATCCTGGGGCTGTATGCTTGTGGGTCTTCTGTTTGACAAGATGTCCCACTGTATTTAAACTTTGTTTGATCTCTTATTAACTATAATTGAATAGAAATATCAACTGACTGTTACTTTGTAACCATTTTCTTATCTGAGCAGGTCCATTTGAGTTGACAGCTCTGGTTTTGGCATGATTGTGTATGGGCTAGTACTTTAAGTTAGACGTAATAAGGTATACTATTAAAATAAACCTCTTATTCATTGCAATTAGCATCCTATTCATTTTGTTGTATTTTTCTTATTACCAATCATCTGTTTTATTTTGATTTTGCTTTGCTTTGACTGGAAATTCTTGATCCAGTAATAAGTGCATGCATTTCCACTTTTCAGATGGCCACAATTAATGTTTCACTGTCCGCTGTTTATACTAAGTATTGTAATTATAATGTATAGTTTTGACACAATGCATGTACAATGTAAAGTTTTATTACTGTTTCAGTATTTATTTACTGTATTTCTGAACTGTTCAAATAATTGGTTCTAACTTATTTTGTGTATTAATTGATCTTGTCACTGTGTGGCAAACACTGATAATATTTTTATCCTGAAAAAAATGAAAATGCATTAAAAAATATAGTCAGTGATCATTTACTATTTCTCATGACTGACAGTAAACTACAGAGAGGCCATATAAAAGATTTACAAGATACATTCAGGGTGTAATGCACATACTGTAATTGTATAGGAAGAACATTAAAGACATTAAAGTGTTCAGGTATTCAGTACATGATACAGCTGTTAGGCATGCATATATACTCACGTTCGCTTACTTTCTAATCCCACTTTCACACTTATACTGGGATATTATAGAGATACCAACTGTCCAATGTATGTCTTTGGAATGTGGGAGGAACCCAGAGTATCTGAAAACATAAAACATTCAGACATATAGGGCAGATAAAAACTACACAGACAGTTGTCAGGTTGAGATCTGAACCTGGAAGCTATTAAGCACCAGTACTAAGCACTGTGCTGCACTAGGCATTTACAGTGGTATACAAAGGCTTGGGACCCTCTGGCCCTGGTCAAATGACTTTTTTAAATAACATAATTCTATTTCCCAAATGAAAATGTGCAGGGAAGACATTTAAATATTCTACATTTTAATTTTCTACATTTGACATTTGACGTTTCATAAAATCTGGCATGTGCATAGCACAGTGACTGTAGAATATTAACGAGCTGAAAAAATGTGGGACACTTCATGCCTTCCAGAGTGTCGTGCATACGCCCAAATGCTGCCTGAAAATAAAGACAATTGACTCTTAGAGAGCAGAAAACAATTTACAAATGCCAAAAGAAATGAAAGAAATGTAAGTTATATATAGAAGTAAATCCCTCACAATCAAGGGCAAGGGACCTGATAGAAAGTCTGCAATGATTGACTGTGTAGTATTTAGTGCACAATAATGATCTGCATGAAAAGTTCTATTGGGAATCTTACTGGTGGTCACAACCAGGACTCAAAGCAAAGTGTGTAGTGCCACATGCCAAAAGTATTTTTTTTATCCCAACATGTTACATTAAACAAAGAAATGTTCAGGTTTGTTTCCTAATGTTGTGTGAATTTTTAAAATCAAATAAATATTTAATTTGATCATGGGTGCCCAAACATTTGCATATAACTGTACTTTTTTATTGTTGTTTCTTTTATTGTTGTATTTATTTATTGCATTTTTTTGCATTGGGTTTGTTCAGTCAGGTGACTTCTAACTTTACAAAATATCAAGTCAAATTTAGCAGGATAACTGGATATTTTTTGCTGACTGCATGCCATAGTTCTATTATGCTATTTCTGTTTTACACCTCTAGTTTTTTTTTCATTTGCAGCTTATAAAGAATCTGGTAGCCATCATCCCAGGCATAGAGCAATTGCTCCATCGGACTGTATTTGAGGCTTGAATGAGTACCGTAGCGTTTGGGAAAATACACAGTAGGAGCATCATCATTGGTTACCATGTCACCAACATCAAAAACACATTGGATACGTGATCGACTGGGGAGCTTTGAGTTGTAGACCACATAGACTGTCCCACACACCACAAAAGCCGCCTCTACATTCTCCCTTAGACATGGAGTGTCCCACAACTGCTCAATAGCCAGAGTTTTGTGGTCCACTTTGGCTAGTGAGACATATTTTTCATTTTCCTTTGTAGCATAAATGGCCCACAGACCTTCTTCATCTACAGCCAGGTCGATGTAGGTCTCAGGATTAAGAGTGTAGACAGGCAGCTGGTCTTTTGCTGGGAACACAGCACTGTCCACCACAGAGTTTTTCTGTAGGTCAAACTTCATTATCCTTATCTCATCACTGGCTTTTATATAATAGAGGTGATTTTTGTAAACAACATGCCCCATACCTCCCCAAACTGAGGGAAGAATGACTTCCTTAGCTGCTGCCAGGCCCTGGGAGGAGGTAAAATCCCTCACTGAGCCAAACTCATACAGTGTGTTCTCTTCAGTGCCATTAAGGAGAAAAACCTTTCCAGAGGAGGTGCCTGTGTCTTTGGTCCACATGCCTTTTGTGCCACCCACCCGCTTCAGTATCTTCATGGCCTTGATGCTTGCAATCATGTCACTGCAGTCTGTGTAAAAATCAGAGATTAAATTATAAGTATTATGGTACCTCACATAACTTTATTCAGTAATAACAATTAAAGGAAAACAGCTTATAAAGAAGTTTATTTCTAAATCAAATCCCACCAATACTGTTGTAATCAATGCTGTTTTATCTTACAATATTGATATTGTTGTTAAAAATACTGATCAGTTTAAAGTAAAAAAAAATGGAGGCAAAATTTATATAGATTATATATTAAAACATTTTAATACTGTATTTAAATATTAAAATATATATTTTAAAAAATGATCTCCATAGTCTGAGCACCATATCAGCAGAGATGGTCTGTTTAACACACTTATTTTTAACATAAGCTGAAGAAAGTTCCTGTAAGGTGTCGCGCCGCAGCCGCTTCGACTCGCCACTACCGTCACGTGGTTTCTTTCAGTTTGTTTTCGTTTTTCGCTCCCCCCACGTGGCGGTTTGTTTGTTTTCTCCCGCGGCGAGTTTCTGTCTGTTGTCTCCGCCCCCGTTGAGCTAGTGTACCTGTTCCGTGTTCTCTCCTTCGTCAGGTGCACGTTATTTAAGCCCGGCGCTCACTTTCGTGGGTGCCGGTTCATTGGTTGGGTTTGTGGTTTGTTACTCCCCGTTTTGTGTTCACGGCTCCCATGCCATCTCTGAACTCGTGGCTCCCATGCCGTCTTTGAACTCACGGCTTCCATGCCGTTTCAGGTCGCACGGCTCCCATGTCGTTTCAGGTCGCACGGCTCCCATGTCGTTTCAGGTCGCACGGCTCCCATG
>JAUZSU010030895.1:0-22021 GCA_034780255.1 Parotocinclus maculicauda | reverse complement strand
GAACACTGAATAATGTAAGATTGTCATTTATTTTTTATTGACCAGTCTTTCCCAATAAAAAGAAATTTACAAAAAAATGAAAACACAGACAACCTACAAGAACCTGGACAGAAGAAAGCCCAAAACCCAGTTAATAAACAGTTAACCAGTAAGAAATTGTTCCCATATTTTGAGCTCCAGGTTTGTTCAGATTTGTCTAAGACTGAAAGAGTATTTGTGTACTCTCTCTCTCTCTCTCTCTCTCTCTCTCTCTCACCTCCAGCTCTCGCTCAGCTGCTTCAATCTTCGGTCTGAGGTCTCCACACTTCTTGGTGTTGGATACCAGCTTCTTCGAATCCGCCATCATATTTTCCTTAAACATTAAATGCAAGCACAAATTAGGATGAAGCTGCTCTGTACATGTATTATAATAATAATATAAGGGGATCTATCAAAGGGTATAATGAGGAATTGGGAGGTACTAGGAGGTATAGGAGGGTATAAAGAGGTATAAGGGTGTGTCAGAAGGTAGTTGAAGGTGTAAGCGGGTAATCATGGGGTGTTTACTCACCACTCTGAGCTGGACTGCATCCTGTAGCTCAAGGAGCCGGTGGTCCCGGTGAGCTCCACTGACCAAACAGCTGCTGCTGAGGGTCTGAACGCAGGGGACGCAAAACAGCATCGGCTGACCTGTGGACACGGACACCGGTATGGACAGATTGCTGCTGCTGCGAGAGCGCGAGGAGAACGGCGAGCGCGGGGGAGAAGGGATCGTGAAGCGCATGGCTGGCTTAGAGAGAGAGAGAGACTGGTAGAGAAACGAGTCCAAGGAGCTGCAGGTGTTTGTGTGATGTGATGGAGTTCAGCTCCTTCTTATATGTTCCACAGTTTAGGCGGAGAGACAGGAGGCGGGAATCTCTCTCTTAGTATACCTCTCTCTCTCCTCCTCCCTCTCTGTCTCTCCTCCCCTCTCTCTCTCCGTCTCTCTTTCTCTCTCCCTCTCTTTCTCTCTCCCTCTCTCTCTCCTCCTCTGTCTCTGTCTCTCTCTCCTCCCCTCTCTCTCTCCGTCTCTCTCTCTGTTTCCCTCTCTCTCTCTCCTTCTCTCTCCGTCTCTCGCTCTCTCTCCTCCCCTCTCTCTCTTCGTCTCTCGCTCTCTCTCGCTCTCTCTCCTCCCCTCTCTCTCTCTCCGTCTCTCTCTCTCCTCCTGTCTCTCTCTCTCTCCCTCTATCTCTCCTCTCTATTTCTCTCTCCTCCTGTCTCTCTCTCTCCCTCTATCTCTTCTCCCTCTCTGTCTCTCGCTCTCTTTCCTCCTCTCTCCTCCCCTCTCTCTCTCCGTCTCTCTCTTTCTCTCCCTCTCTCTCTCCTCCTGTCTCACTCTCTCTCTCCACCTCCCGATGGTTGTGGGTTTGCATCTGCCACTGGTACCACCTTGATCAAGGCCCTTAATCCACAAATGCTTGAACTGTATCATGTAAGACTGCATTAATTGTAAGCCTGTAAACATCTGGCTTGCTGTATTTTTAATTAGCTCCCTTTTTATATTTAATAAACTTATACTAAATGACTTACAAACAATCCCGTTGTGGCTTAAAGGTTTAGCCCAAGAACCCAACCGTACAAACTTGCCATAGGTGGGATTCGAAACCTGGATCTAGTCTGGTACCCTAGTGTTGTATCTTGGGGCTCAACTCATTCGTTGTCTTTTTTAAGGCTTAAAAACTCAAAATAAAGAGATAAGCGTTCATTTGAAACGCTACCACGAGGACTTTCTCTCTTTTCGAGATATGCTTTTTGTTGGGCGTTGCTTAATCTGCATGTACCATCTCTTGTAAATAAGTTTGTTTCTTAAGACTAAGATGGGTTTAAGGCTGTTCTTGTTAAAGTGCCTGTAAAGACAGCCTATGACGTGTGCCGTGCATAATAAAACAGTACACGATTACCTGCACCCGTGTATTATATAAGACATTCCTCCGTCAGATTGATGTAATAATATGAATTGAGCTTCCTAATAGTAAACACAATACTAATTAAGGCAGGCTGAGCTCAGCAGGAATGACATCACATGAGATAATAGAGCAATTAACTAAAAAAAAAAAATCTGAACACACCTGCCAACAAAACAAAACATGGAGCACAAGCGAAGAAACGCCTGTCTGTTCTCACCAGGGAACTTGAGATGAACCTGGACTTCATTGCATTTCATTTAACCTGACACCGAGGCTTATTAATTAATTAATTAATTAATTATTATTACTAACAAGCTGCATTAAATAACAAAACGGTAATAACACTAAACAATCACATACCATCACCGTCTACAGGCGTAATCCTGAACGTCTAAATCCATTCCACATTTCGGTGATAGTGATGATCAATACATTATAAAACGCAAAAATATTTTTATTTGAACATTTCACTTTTTAAACATTTATTTCATGTCCGTTTTTATATTAAAGCTTTGCGTTTTAAATAATTTTTACCATTCGTTTATTGATTTATATTTTCTCTTATTTAGACTTTAAATACCCTGCATATGGAGTGTTACTGGGTGGGCACCAGGTGGCGCACGACATTTTTACATTTACATTTTGTGTCATTTAGCAGAGCGACCTACAATTCATACAGTCTTACAATCCAAGCTATTGTGGATTAAGGGCCTTGCTCAGGAGCCAACTGTGGCGGAGGTGGGATTTGAACCCTGGACCTTCTGGTCCATAGTCCAGTACCTTAACCACTAGGCCACCACAGTCCCACGACTCTGTGTGGATTAAGTGGAAGAGAACGAATTAATAAATGAATGAAGACAAAATTATTATTGGTGTTATTTACTTTTTTTTTCCTTTCTTCTTTACATTTCATCCCTGCTTTTTCCTGGACAATATTATGGGGTTTTGTCGCCTATCCCTTTGCTCTTGGTGCAACACCAGTCCATCCAAGCCCAACACCCCCCGTGGCCTCCTCAGACAAGCAATGGTGTTTGTGTAACCCATATGTTTGTAATTATAGTGTTTCCCCAAACCGGGTAGCTCATACGCACAGTTTGGGTTACTTTTAGTAATCTAAGGCAGATTTGGGCTCCTTTGTTTATCTAAAGTCATGTCATTCTAGAAGATTTAAAAAGCCCTGTGGCTAAGTCAAATTGCTTCCTGTGTAGATTGAGCCGTGTTCTGCTTTACCTTCTGGTGATACAGAGGTGTCGGAGCTCAGCTTAGAGTTTCATAAACCAAGCTCTGGTTGCAGCTCTACCATTTGTAGTGCAACCTGAAATATTACTTTTACTTTCAGAAATCGTAAGCTTTATTTCTTGTGCCGCCAAAATTATTGCATCTAGAACCTGACGGACCTGTTCCAGAGTCGTTCGGTGAAGCGGAAGGAATTGGCCAAGTGGCAGTAAGTATGACTTACAGTACGAGCGCTCTGAAAGATCCCCTACGATCTCCTGCAGATGTATTATAGTGTGCAACGACGATATTAAAACCACAGCCTTTTGCTCGTTTGGTAAGAATTGTTTCCTGATCCAGGTTTTGTTATCTCAGGTTCTATCAGTGAGTCATAGTTATATGAGTCACAGTCCTCCCAAGGGTTATTCCACATCGCTGGGAGGGGGGTTCCGTGGCCCTGGAACTCTAGGGTGTGCTAATTTAAGGTTGTGGACCTAGATCTTTGTAGAGCTGCTTTTAGACAATTCTAAGCCATTTTTCTTAAATTAAATTAAATTAAGTTAAATGTAGGCCAGACTTTTTAATTGCTTGTTCCTCGGATGTCCCTAATTAAGAATCTACTGAGAAGGAAGGAAAAAAAAATAATAATAAATCTTTATTTTTCAGCACTTTTCAAGTTCTCGAGGACTATGTGGAATCAATACAAGGAAGGAGGAAGAAATAAAATACATTTTTATTTTAAAATAAAATTTATTTAACCTACAATTAAATTAAAGTGAATCTGAAAAAAATATTTTAATGAACAGAAGAAAACCGTTGGCTCTCCACTGGAGGGCGGAAAAAGCTAAGAAAAAATATTTATTTATTTATTTTTATTTTATTTCAACCATTGGTGCTGCGGCGGATCCAAGAAATACCAAAAAAAAATGTTTTTTCGTATTCTTCAAATATGATCGTCGGTGGAGCCGGTAAAAAAGCAATAAAAAAAGTCTGGCCTTATACACTGTGTATATACTGTCAGTTGAACTATATTTTTTGCGGCACGAGAGCAGTCTCTGATCTTGTCTTGTCTTGTATGTCATTTCCCATTGAAGATCAAACCAACAGTGGCTGGTCCTAATCCTGTTAAAATTAGAAGGCCTAATCTTACATTAGGGTTACTCTTTTGCAGTTTTCTATTTGCCCATAAGTGATAGGTACAACTAACCGCTCTGATCTTTCTCTTTGTGTTCATTATCATATGAGAATATGCGATGCTATATAATATATAATATAAAAGGGGGCGGGTTAAACCTTAAATCGTGCACAAGGTTGCCAGAACGCCAGTTACCAGTCCCTACCGGGAACCACTGCCTCACAGCAAGAAGGTCCCGGGTTCAGGACTTCTCCTTACAGTTGAATCATTTCTCACTTTAATGTATGGTTTGTGCACCTGAACTGTAAGCTTATGTCTATCTTATTTCTACCCTGATCTTCAGGACCCCTACAGGACCAGGATCTTCAGGACCTTTACAGGACCAGCACAAATCAGGTATTATTTCGGTCATAGCTCATTCTCAGCCACATCTAGCATGTTTCTTCACCTTGTACACGTAAAGTCATAGACAGTAGCTCATCTGTTGTTGTAAAGTCATCCATGTTAGTCATCCCCTAGTTCTTCATTATTTCACACAGCATGCTGCCTACAGGGTGCTGGTGGCTGCACTGTTTTGGTTGGTGTACTATTTTAAATCCTGCATTGACAGTAAAAACTTCAGCAGCACTGCTGTGTCTGATACACAAGCACAACATAGACTAACACATCCCCACCACATCAGTGTTACTGCAGTTCAGAATGATGCACTACCCAAATAATACCAGATTAATAGGGACTAACTATAGTTTGTAATCGTAGAACTTTAAAGTGCATCTATATCTATGGTAAGGAACTGATAAACTGGACAGTGATTTAGTGTATAATTATATATGATTATCATTATTTTTATTATATAGCAACTTTTTCCAGTCCTAGAACACTTTGAAATTGTTAATAAAATATAACAAATATAAACTGTAATAACAATACAGATGACAACAGTAACTGAAGAACAGGACTTGGAGAAAAGGCAGGTTATCTGATTAGATTGGAAAGACTGAAACATTGTGAATCTACAAAGGTTATGTGAAAGTGACATTCCTAGTTTGGAAGCCATGACAATAAATGACCTGACTTCCACCAACTAGAGCTTGAACTGTTAAACATGAACTGCTAGAAGGTCATGGCTTAAAAATATAAGGATTCAACCATGTACATGGAAAACCAGTTGGGAAATGGAGGCAAGATTGTACAGTTCTGTTCTTATCGTACCATAGCATATTCATGTTGCGCCTCATGCAGTAGAAAACAACAATTGTGGTATAACAACTTGAAGGTTCCTTATCATGGTACACACTTCTCTATGGGCAGAGATTAATATAAGTGGTTAAGATACTGGAATAATAATCAGATGGTTGAGAGTTTGTGCCACAGCACTGCTTGGCAATGAGGCCCTTAACTCTCAATGGCTTGGATTAAATCTTAGCTTGAACCAGTTGTGAGCTGCTTAAATAAAGCATATGCTAAATGGTGTAAATGTAAATCTTTATAAATTTCATTTGCACTGGACAGTTCAAATCTAATTGTTTTAGTGTTGTGATATATGAAAGCAGAATATAAGTTCCAGCTGCTCCTGCAAACAAGCCAATGTGTATTAAAGCAGCTGCTTTTCCAGCTTAGCTGCATGAGAAGTTTAACCACAGATGTCAGAAAAATCAATGAACACAGAGGTCTGTACATAAAATATAGGATTGCAATACTTTACGCAGATAACTGTTTTTATTAATTCACTCATTGTTAGAATCCCAATCCTGGACAAGGCACAACACACCAGAGTCACTGTAGAGGCACCAATTAACCTAACACGTATATTTAGAATGTAGGAAAACATGCAAACACAGACAGAGACCAGGTTGGAATTGAACTGAGGATCACTAAAGCTGTGAGGCGACAGCTCTAACCACAGCACCAGGCCACCCTTAATCACAATGATCACAAATTTTGTTTATACACAGTAATGAATAAAATTCAGTCTTTCTTTCTTTTTTTTCTATAACAATCTGGCTTTATTAGAGTCTCTTCTGAGTGCAACAGATTTTCCTACTTTGTGAACAGACAATAATTTGTTGAAACCTCGCCCATTTTCCTCAGCAGGAGATTCTGAAGAAGCCAAAAACTAGCAGAAGGCATTTAAACAGGAACAGTTATTTTGTGCCGTTGTTACATGTTTGAACACAGCAAACTGATTTAACGAGAGTATTCTTGAAGAGCGGGAGGTGCCAGGTGTTTGCTGCCAGCAGCATTGGTTAGATCACTGACAATGGCATGAAAATACATACACAATTATGAAGACAGACTGATCTGCACAATTTTTATGCAGTATTATACAGTACTATTCCCAATTCTGTGCTGAATCAGTGTAGATTATTAGGCAGTCATTTTAGGCAGGTAGCCACTTTAGGCAACCTATAGCCATTGATTTATGGTTGAAATGGATTATGTGATGCAGGGATAGTGAGCCCATTTTCCTTTCTCCCTTTCACATCTGTTCATGCATTAACATTTCCCATGAAGCAGGCACTTCAGGAAGAAAAATATCTGGATCACACTACAGTCTACAGTAATAGGACAGATCTTCTTTCGTTGTGTTTTGAGTTTCTGCTAACTAGGGTCTTTTGTCTGGGTTCTCTCCATCAGTTAGATAACAGGACAGAGGAAAGGTAGACGAAGGAAAAGCACATGTATATAAATAGATGTTGTCCTAAACAAGTTTACAATTCTATTAAGATCATACGTAGATAGTTATAAGTCATAAAATGTTCTTTTGAATTTTTGTTGTATCTAAAATAGATCTCAGCATACGGCCAGCATGGTCTGCTAGATCTATCAGTTTCTTGTATACTTGCCAGCTACAGGGGACTAGCAAAAGGGGTGAAGGGTTCCTTAAAGGAATGAAAGCTCACGGAAAATATGGCAATTCAAGTAGTAATGTATCATTATATATACACTATATGGCCAAAAATATGTACACACCCATTATAATTAGGGATCTTTTGACATTTTAATCATGCTCACTGCTTTGTTTATTTATTTGTTTATTTAATGTTGGCTATTCATGACAGAAGCATGGATACATCAATACTAGTCATAAACATTCGGGCCAAATTAGAGAGACTTCTAGGCCAATTAACCTAATGCATGTGTTTGGAATGTGGGAGAGAACCGGCGTACCCAGAGTAAACCCACACAGACATGGGGAGGACATACAAACGCCATATAATTAGAATCCTAGGGATTCAAATGGGATCCACGCTGAAGCTGTGAGGCGGCTGCACTAACCACATGTGCCACTATCACTGCTAGTCTATAATATACACACTGACAATAGTCAACAATATGACAATAATATGACAATAATATAATGCATCCGGAAAGAAATGTCGGATCACTGCAAAGCTCAGCAGTAGTTATGTCTGAGGCATCTATACTGCTCACAAAAATTGGGGGACACTTAATAATGAAATATCCCATAATTAAATATCCCCTAACTTTTGTGAGCAGTGTATGTACATAATTACAGGTGTCATCTGATTAGACACTGGGTCTTGCCCCAAGAGCGCACAAAATTAGATTCACTTGCTGGAAAAGGTTCTTGGTGACAGATTGTTGACTGCTATAAAGGTGTCTATTATGCCCTCGATGACATTTTGCCCAGTTAACTTTGAGAGGGGGTGCATCGGTGGACTGAGAGATAGAAGCAGAATAATTGTTTCAAAAAAAAGTTGACCATCTATGCCGTACTAACCTAAGTGTTGGGAGATGTTGGGAGCAGTGGTTCCATGAGGGCATGCACACTGCCAATAGGCTCCAGACAGCCAAGAAAGACCACCAGTAGAAAGGATAGTTTGCACGAGCGCAAGCAACTCCCAAAGTTTTGTTGTCAACCATCAAGACACAGGTGGCACCTTCACTTCACACCCCTGTCTCTGCCCAGACCATTTCCAGGTGCTTATCAGATGAAATTTGCATATTGTGTGTCCTGCCGTTGACAGCCAGTCACTGTTGCTTTTGTTTGCCCGTGGTGTCATGAAGGAGAAATCTCGACCTGGAACCGTACTGTCTTTAGCAACAAATCCAGGTTCTATTTGGGATTGGACAGGGCTCTGAATGATTTTGAGTATGGAGACCTTGTGTTGAGTGCTTCAATCCTGCCTTGGAGGAGGCAACACACTGCTCCAAATGCGGCTGTGATGATCTGGGAAACCATCACATACAACAGTCTGTCAACCCTAGTAGTGATATATAAGGAACATTAAATCTGTGGCCACATATTTTGGATTGCGGTGGCCTGGCAGTTAAGTTACTGGACTCTGGACCTGAGGGTCCTGGGTTTAATTCCAACTTGTGCCAAGCTAGCACAGTTGGGGTTCTTAAACAAGGCTCTTAACCCACCATTGCTTGAATTATAAGACTGTACGAGTTGGGCGTCTACTAAATGCCATAAATGTAATGGTTTATCTCTTTTGACAGTGGTTTCATCTGGCATATTTCAGCAGGATAATGCTCGCCCACACACAGCAAGAGTTTCCCAGGAATGTTTCCACCAGATTGCAACAAATCTTTGGCCTGCCCAATCACTATCTGCAACATCAGTGGGCAAATGTGCGACAGGATACGATATGGAATTCGTTTGCCTCCAATGCCCAGCCGTATCTCATCTTGTTTGCAGGCTAGAGGTGGCCTAACAGGGTAACTGTGCAGTTTGTGCAGTTTTCCTCATTAAACTTATTATTTCACTGTAATATTGTAATCACTAATATATATATCTACATTAGAGAAACATAAAAACTGATAACCTGACCTCACAGACTTTCCAAAATATAGTAAACAGCCACTAGAAGGGTCTCTAAATCAATACTATTACCCATGTTTTTGGACAGCTCCACATTTTGGGCTATATAATTTATTGATAGCATATTGTGTGTACCCACCCCTGAAGAACAACATATTATCTGAGACGTTTTTCTTCTCGTTCATTTGGTAACTACCACCAGAAAGATGCAACTGCACTGTGTAATGGAACAGAATTTGTACATGCCACACAGAGTCATGGTTTCATAATTATCTCTGGTCAAAAGCTAAAGTGACATTTCTGGCATATGTAATTGTTAGGTCTTTAAGTCTGCTGTATTAAAGTGAGCTAAGGCCAAGATTCTTAAATTAGTAGTAATTTCCTGTTGATCTCACTGGCCGATTATTTCCATAGCCTTTATTTCTTTCTGGAGAATCAGAGATCTTTTTCCATGGAAAAGTTTTTTTTTCTGTTCTCACACATAAATGATGTAAACAGTGGGCTTTAATCTCTTTTGCTATGCTGGAAAATTGTGTGTAAATCCAAGGCACATATGCAGATAAATCAAGTCAAGTGTTATTCAGAGGATCTAAAATTTATACAGATATACCAAGTGTCCAAACACAATAAATGTCAACAACGAGTATGATTTTATAGCAGTGCAACTAAGGATTCTGTACGATATTTCCACAAGTTATTGAAATTACACTATACTGTATCTTAAGTTCCATACAGCACACTGTGGGTTAAGAGTTTCAGTAGTTCGTAGGCAGACTGTCCAAAAAAAAAAACCCCACACATTTAAGGGCTCCCCTTCCAGACACACAGCCACACACTTAGTAACAGCTCTCAGCACAACTTCTGCATTCAAGAAAATGGACAGAAGGTTATTACTCTTCTTTTTTCTGATTGTACCATGGACGCCCTTTGCAACAGCACAACCTGATAAGCTGCATGCCCAAAGCAGAGGCTTAATAAGAATAGAGGACGTTGATGGATGGCAATCAGATGATCCAGGTTCCAGAAGGGTGAAAAAACCAAAGGTAAGAAGTAAAGTGCATTTTCTGGCATTGAACCACTTCCAACTGTGTGACTGCCAGTATAAATGTTGGCTAGTTTGAATCTAGTATAACTTTAACAGTTTTCCTTAACACCTTATGCATTTGAAAAGAAGAGCTTTGCTCCATGAACAAAAGGAGAGAATAAAACAAAACCCTGCAAATCTAGTTTCATGAATGGTCCATAGGGGAAAAGTGAATAAGAGAATTTAAATGTATGCAGCACAAGCAACTGCAAGTGGCATGAAAAGATTTGGTTAAATATTTAAACTGTATTTTCTGTTTCATCTCTTCTTTTTTCTTGAATGGATTGCTTCAGAAAAAGATCCCTGCAGCCTCAGACTATGAAAGTCTTAGTACTGAAGTTGGTGAGAGTACAGCAATAGAAAATAAAGAAGCTGGTAAAAGAAATTGAGTCACATACAAACATCTGCATATGCAATTTATAAAGGTTAATAAATAAGTAAATAATTCCCTCTGTTCCAGATCTGCCCACTTGCTTGCTGTGTGTATGTTTGACTGGATCAGTGTATTGTGAGGAGGTCACCCCTGAGATGAAAACAGTTCCAGCTTTGCCAAAGGAAACTGCGTACCTCTATGCTCGCTTCAACAAAATCAGCAAAATTACCAGCAAGGACTTTGGTGATGTTGGTGAGAAAAATTATACACAAAGTAACTGCAGTGTGTTGTATCTGGCAGAGCTATATAGCAGGGCAGATGTGGTAGCCCTATGGTAGTTAGACCTTCAAATGGTTGTTCAAGGGAATTGAATTGTTCAAAGGGTTCAAATCCCATCTCTTGTAAGCTGCCACAGTTGGCTCCACAATTGCTTGGATTGTAACAGGTATAACTGCTAAGAGTGCATCAGCTGTATCAGCTCCGAATAAGCGGATCTGCTAAATGTCTCGATGTAGATGTAGTATTTTCCAAATGGCTGTAAACCAAGCCAGAACAAAGCCATTGATAATAAAGAATGGTTCTGCATTTTCTTCTAAAACTGTGCATATGTATTACAGCCACACTGAAAAGAATCGACTTGACTGGCAATCTCATATCGGAGATAGAGGATGGAGCCTTCTCAAAACAAGACCAACTGGAAGAACTCACACTGGCTGAGAACAGACTGATCAAACTTCCACTGCTGCCCCCAAAACTCACTTTGCTCAACGCCAATCACAATAAACTCAAAACAAAAGGCATCCGAGCAACTGTTTTTAAGGTAACTTCTGGTAAATGACTGGTTAGTATTCATCAACTTTGTTGTATTTTGTCTCTTTGGTTAAGGCTGTTATGTACATCCCCAGAAACTCAACAGACTGACATACCTCTACCTCGGCAACAACGAACTGGAGGCTGTGCCACCAATTCCTGACAGTCTCCGTGTCCTTCATCTTCACGTATGTTCATTATTTTTACACATCAATACGCGCAAGTATTTACACTGACATAGTTGGGTAGTGATGCAATCAAATCTGGATTCACTCAAACTGAAAAGAAAAGAAAGTAGTTCTTTCAAGAACCATATAGTCCATATTTGATTTCGGTTTGCATTTCTTAATAAGTGCTCCAGACAAAATAATGCGTCACATGTGTGCCTCTTTGTAACAGGGCCCACATTTAGTGACTTAGTTTGACAGGTGGCCTTTTGCCAAACCAACTATGATCACACCCTCTGTGGTAAAATTTACATGCCAATCACCCTCGTAATTCTGGTTTATACTACAAACTTTGAGCTGCACAACCTATTATAGCTCGGCTCATGTGTGGGCTCTATTTTGTGTTAGGGGAGCTCAAAACAATAACACTCAAATCAGGTTTTCCCAAGAGATCATCAGCCGTAAGGTCTTGAAATAAATATCTTTAACTTCAACAAAGAGACACAAAAGGACTGTGTATGGTATATACACTATGCAGTCAAAAGTTTGTGGATACTTCAAACATCATTTCCCAATAAATGTCTATTAAATGGAGTTCGTTCAACTTTGCTGCTTCAAACGGCCTTCACTCTTCTGAGAATGCTTTCCATTTTCAACATAACTGTGAGGCACTGATGTTGCACAACGAGCCTTGGCTCGCTGTCATCATTTCAGTTTATCTCAAGGTGTCTGATGGAGTTAGTCAGTAGTACTGAAGTCAATTTCTCCACCAAAGTTGGCAAGCCTTTGGCTTTGTTCTAGAAGGGAAGTGTTGAAAGATAATGAACAGATTGCTCATGTGGTAGAAACCCATGCACATGTGATACCGAGTCATCAATGTGGTCAATACGTCTCATTCCACATCCACTGTTTGTTTAAGGCGACTATAACGGCTACAATGCTTTTTTTAAAAAGGATGGCCCCACAAATTTGACCATATACTGTACTTTGCAAACACCTGGACATGTGAACATTTGCTGAAATATAATTTGTTGCAATGTTTCTTAGTGAATTAAGAATACTTGTGAATTATCACCTTCTGGAAGAAACAGAGCGGAAAAAAATACTGAAGCAAGAATATAAATAGCGTTACCTGTCTACAAGACATGATCCCAGTACTTTTAATTTTGCAGAAATTTGCAGAAACAGACTATATTTAAGTTTATGCAGAGGCTGATTTAAGGTATTTTAAAAAAGCAGAAAAACAATAAAGCATGCCATCTGAACAAGAGTGCTCAAACCATTGTGTAACACTGTACGCATTTACAAAACAAACAAGAGCTAGAATTAAGCTCCTCACTCTGCCCTATGAACTTGCATATACACAACTGGCTTGAAACAAACAGTCACAAATGAAATATACTGCTACTAAAATGTCTGTTCTTCATATGTTACAACTATCCAACATTGTGTAAAGAGCTATGATTTTAATATTTAATTAACTCTGGCATCAGCTAACCACTAACATTTTTTCTCTTCAGAGAAATAACATAACTAGCCTAACGGCCGAAACGTTCTGCAAGGTTAACGACACTAGCTACATCAGGCATAACTTGGAGGAGGTACGGTTGGATGGGAACCCAGTGGTACTGGCCCAGCATCCCAACAGCTTCACCTGCCTGAAAGCTTTACCAATCGGCCTCTACAAGTGAACTGAAGAGACCCAGTGGAGTGTGTTTAAAGCAAGAACACACTTCCTTTGCAATGTTAAAACAAGTAACTGGGGCTAATATCACTACCATGGGTTGTTATTGCAAGCATTCGTAAAATATGGTTTTCATTCCTCAACCCAGTTCAGTCTTCTCTGCCTATGTGTTTGCTTAGTATTTAGAAGCTGGTAATGTCCACAACTACATTTGCAGTACGTTTTAGGTGTATCCAGTGTTTTTAAGGCATGTGGTGTATGAAAATGAAACTGACTTCTTAATGAGTTTTATGTGTAATCATTTTGCTACCTTTTATTTAATATGGAACAGAAAAAAATGATCTGTCATTTCAAAAATGTGGTACAAATGAAAGTAAGGGACGGATCATAATTTCATGAATTTGGTATTTCAGCAGAAGTAAATTCATGTACAAATATTCAGATATATTGATTGCAAATAAATACATTTTGAACAAACGTCTTGCCCTCATGGTCTTTCTTGTGGATGTCCTTGTTTTAAAAAATGTATGCATCAGGTTACACGAAAAAGCACAAAAGGCCGGTGGAAACAAATAGATCCACCAGTCTCACTTGTGTCAGCTTCCCACTTGGAATCACTTTGCTTGGATGAGTGTAATACCAGATGTTTGTGTGGGAAGTTCATTTTGCTTCTGTCTCAGGAAGTACAATTAATCCATCTTCAATTTTCTGTTGGTACTCCCTCTCAGATTGTTTTCTTCTGTAGACATCATCTGAACAGAAATAGAAACATTATTGGGGTTCGGTATCGACTGGTGTGTCATGTGATCATGTACATCATGTAATTATGTATTGATACGCTCTGCTAGACAATTAGCTTTAGGATTAGTAAAGGACCTCCAGCACTGCAAAACACATAACATGAATAAAGCTTATCATGGTTTCATGTCCTAAAACAATGACCATGGAAAACCAAAGAAAACCAGTCTCACTTAGACTGGTCATAAGTACTGATGACACTGAACTGATGAACCTTCTTCTTACCATTTAAAATGCTTAATGTAAAAATGATTACTTTACCTTTGGACCACAGCTTTGTCATTTCAGCAGTACAGAGTACTTATAACTATTAATAATTGAAAAAGGTGTTCCCATGTCACTGCTTTAGTGCATTAAGCTTTTAGCTTATAGTCGGCTTAAATGGGGAGGAAAAAACAAAATGATTTTTAAAGTTTAAATATAAACCTTTATACACTGCTCACAAAAATTAGGAGATACTTCAGAATGAATTTGAAGCAATTAAAAAAAGTGATTGAGTAGTGATTGAGTTCATGAGGTGAACAGAAGTTTGTTAAACTGGACAAGAGTGCCAGACATGTTCACTGTTCAGGTTTTGGGTGTATGATCACCCAAAACCGTCAAAAGACACTGACAGTGATGGGGCACAGACAGGATCAGATTGCCCAGCAGTTCTTGTGGGATCCTCTTCGTATTCATTTCAAACATCCCTTAATTTTTGTGAGCAGTGTAGTTGGCACATTTTTTCACCATTTTGGGACCAATAAGCAGAATCAGAATCAATAAAATACAAACCCAACCCTAAACACTGTCATAACATCTTGGGGATATTGGCACACTTAAAAATAACATATTGCATTTTTCGTCAAAACAATAATAGAGAGCTTGGAAACATATTAAAACATACTCAAAATAAAATAGTAATAAACATTGCACAGTTCTATACAGTTAACTGGAAACATTAGTATTAATAATATCTATACTGCTCACAAAAATTAGGGGACACTTTAAAATGAAATCTCATCTCATAAAATACGCCCTATTTTCTGTGAGCAGGGTAGTTTAATAAATCAAATGATTACCACTGCAAACAGTTCCTCCTCTTTGTTCTCTAAAATATATAGTTGACTCCACAACTACTGGCACCCCTTGTAATTCACCTTTTGATGAATGAGCTTAATCTCACACTAAACAGATAACAAAAAGCCAATTTTTAATTGAAGAGGAAAGATAGTAAAAAGAAAATAAAGAAATTGGTCATCAAGAAATAAAACTTTTAACAAAGCACATGTGCCATGATTAATAACACCCCTGCAGCTAATACAGTGTATTGTACAACCTCCCAGTCAATACAACAGCACTTCTCCTACAACATCTTCTAAGGTCGGAGAATACAGAGCAGGGAATTTGAGACCATTTCTCTTTGCAAAACCTCTGCAGATTGTCCAAGGAAAGAAACAATGTTCCATTTAGTGAGTCTGCCAGTGGATATTTTACTAAGACTGGTGGGAATTGACCCTTGTCTTTCCAATTAAGCTGGTATTGTTTTTGTTCTGTAAACTATTTCAGCTTGTTTGTCTTTGTTTGTATTGTATTTTTAGCCTTTAAATTCGGTACTGTAGTACAGAAAAGTCACTGAATGCCACTGAAGTTTGCATTATGTTAGGTTCAATGCAAAATAAAGCGAACAAATGCAGAAAACAAGAAATTATGATGACTGTTTGTGGTTTTGTTATTTAACAAAGTCAGATTTCTTCTTTTGTGTCCCAGTCTAATAATTAAAATCTTAGCATATTAAAACTAAATTATACCCACTACCTGTCTCTTTTATATGCCGTTGCATAATGTTTGTCACTGCTAACACACTGGATCAAACCAAAATAAGCTTCCGATACAATCCAACTATACATTTCAATAGCTTATAGATTTTTATTATTATATTATTTTATTTCTTTCTTTTCTCATGTATATATCACAGCTGGAGGTTTGCACAAAGAATTTCACTGTATGTTGCACATGTATAACAATGCACAATAAAAAGTCTAAGTCAAATATTACAAGTAAGAAGTGGTGTTTTATATTCTGTGGAGTAAGAAATCATTGATGTGAGATAGTGGGTTTGATTTGAAGTGGTGATTAACAGTGTTGTGATCTAAACATTGAAACCACCTGATCTGTAACGATGTTAAGGAAGATCTTATACGTTCAATTTACATCCACGTGAATGCCTGGATGTTGGTTTTCATCCTACTCCCTCCATCATCTGGTCTTCTTCCCACAGTGCATCCTGGTGGTATTATCGTCCCAGGTAAATGTTACACACTTATCAAACTATCCATATAATTAAAACGAAACTGGGACTCATCAGACAAGACAACCTTCTTTTATCGGTCAAAGCTCCTGTTCTGACAGTTTATTCTAAATGTAGAATCTGTGACTAGGCAACGCCTGACTGTCTTGTGACACATTCATTCTATATCCAGCATTATTCTTTGCCTTTTACCACAGTAGAACGTCTGTCCATTCTGACCAGAAAAGATAAGGTTTGTTGGCCTGACAAATAAATACAATGTGTCTTGAGTGCCAACAGCCTGTCAGCAGTTTGTGGTTCCTCCATTGTCGGACCACTAACTTAGATACTCACCATGGCTGACTGTGAGCACAAGCCATGTTGTTTAGGAAATTCTCTTTATCCGTTTGTCCAGACAGTTTGTTCCTTGTTATAACTGCTCAATTTTTAACTCCTGAACACTTCTCTCATATCCAACACGTCAAAAAAGAGAACCAACAGTTCACCTAGTGTCTGATATATGGCAGAGCTTAACAGGTGCTGCTGTAGTGAGATAGTAAAAGTTACTTGATACTCGGTCTGTGCGAGGTGTTAATGTTTTGGCTGACTGGTACATACAGTATAATCAGTAGTCTTTGCATGTGTAAAATACCGTAGCACTAGTTGTTTGTTGTAGTTTTATTAGCACACATACGTACCTAGTTTAAATATCTTATTTTGCAGGACATAAGAGTACTAAGCTGGGCTACACTTCGTCAGAGTTTTAGTACAAAATCTTACAGAAATGAGAACAGTTCCCAATCAGAATGTATCATTTTTCATTAAAACCGAGCTATTGGGTGTATTTCAATAGGCTGATTAAAATGCGCAAAAGCAGCGCACACATACCCGTACGAACATGCTGTAATTATATTGGATTTACTTACAGAAGGTCTCTCGTCCTATTCTGACGTTTATCATGACCCACTCCATAACCCCGCCGATACAGAAAAAGACCGGCAAAAAGCGGTAAACACCGAATCGCCGTTTCCCCGGTACAAGACTCAGGATGTATTTTATGCTATTGTTATTTCGAAACATCATTTACTTCAACTCAATTACACCGTGACATTTTCTGTCCTTGTGGTCGTTATGCGCATGCGCACATTACCAGCACGCTGACGTTACAAAGAAACATGGCGGTGTAATGCGCATGCTTGTTGGAGGACAGTAGTAAATTTAGTGGGGAAAAAATGCATGAACTGCTGCCATGTACAAAAGAGAGAGAACATTACGGTTAAAAAGGTAGGGAAGATGTCCCTAATAACTATTAACATAGATACTAACCAAATACATGATGGCATTGTATACCTGTTGGTTTGAGGGTTATAGTCAGGGGTGGTGCAGTGGTTAGCACCGTCGCCTTACAGCTTCACATACTCTGGTTCAGGACCGTGTCCCAGCCGGACTATGGAGTTTGCATGTTCTCCATGTGTCTGTGAAGGTTTCCTCATACATTGCACAGATATGTTAAGTCAATCAACATCTCTAACCTGAAATAGCATAAGTGAGTATGTGCTCTGTGAAAGACTGGGGCCTACCTTGTACCCTGTGCTGCCACTTGACCCTGAATTGTATTAAGTGGGTATGGAAAACATGCGAGGGGTTTTAGTGAGGAGGTATTCTGTCCAGCAAGAGGCAATGTTTGCTCCAGAGAATGCAAAGCTGTTATAAAGACCACTGAATAAGGTCTACTAATTGCTGTAAATGAGTCTGGGATTATTTAATTTCAAAAGAAATGTCCACCGGTAGTTTTATAAAGGGGCGAACTACTCTGTTGTTCAGAAATCTACCCTAGGTGTTCAAGTACACTGAAACGTTTAGTAGTTACTGCAAGTCACAAACATGTAATACTTCTTAGGCCATTTAGTGACTTTGTACGCACTTTGGATGGTGGCACTGGTGAGCACACTCATTAAAATAAAACCATTCCTTCAAAGTGATTAGTTGGAATATATTTGCATTGAATTCGGTAACCTGTCACCATATTATGTGGCCAGTGGAAAGAAGACATTTCACAGAATTCAGAGCCGTAAAGTCAATCAAGTCCAATCAATCCACCTGCTGAATGAAAAATGTATTGTATTATCACAATAGTATTCTAGAGATCTTTTAACATTTGAAATACGCCTGAAGTTCTTTTGCTGTACGGCTCACAAAAATTAGGGAATATTTCAAAATAAATACGGTTTATTTTAGAGGATCTCTTAAGAACTGCTGGACAATCTGATCCTGTTGATGCCCCATCGCTGTCAGTGTGTTTTGCAGTCTTGGTTAACTCTCATTAAGTTTAACAAACTTCTGTTCACCCCATGTAATACGTCGCTTGCTACTCAATCTCGATAATTGAGTTTGCATCTCATTTGTGTAATCGAACGACTTTCTTTGACTTTTTAATTGCTTTTTTATGTTCTTGTTTTAATGAAATAAAATCAAATGCTCTTTTTTAATTGCTTCATATTCATTAAAATATCCCCTAATTTATGTGAGCAATCTTGTGTATTTTAGCCACATACTACCCTGTCGGGTACACTAGATGTAAGGTACACCTTACTTAAAGGCAATGCATTACTAGCCATGTGGAACCAGCATGAACAGACTGAATGTTGAGCAATGTTTGGTTGATAGAAAGTAAAGCCAGGAAGTCATTACCATTATCCCTGTCTAGAGTTGGTTTCCACCTTGCACCCAGTGCTGCGAGTTAGGTCCTTACCCCCTGCAAACCTAAATGTAATAAAGTGGTACTGAGAATGAGTGAACAATTACCCAGTTCCGTCAGAAATCACTTCCTACCCTAATATTACAAACACACTCACCATTCAGTTTATTAAGTACATCTTGTTTCTATACTGATCCATTCTGTGATTTGTACCACAGTAGCACTGAGACCAGAAAGGATAAGATTTGTTTCCCTCACGAATAGATAAAGCTTGGGTGTCACTCTATCAGCTCCATGTACCATATAGATACACTTTATACTTCTACAATTACAGACTGTATTCCACCTGTTTCGCTACATAATTTGTCCCCTTTATTTTACATTTATGTCATTTAGCAGATGCCCTTATCCAGAGCTACTTCATACAGTCTTACAATCCAAGCAATTGTGGGTTAAGGGCCATGCTCAGGGACCCAACTGTGGCAGAAGTGGGATTTGAACCCTAGTCCAGTACCTTAACCACTAGGCCACCACAGTCCAATCTAAAATCCAATCACAATTTTATAATGGTCAGGGTCACCACAGATCAGGTACTATTTGGGTGGTGGATAATTCTCAGCACTAATATTTTGTGGAGCATTAGTGCATTATAGCTGGTATACACAACTTTTTAAACACTGTTCACTCACTGTGCTTTCTATAAGCCGTTACTTCTTCACCTTGCAGATGTAAAATCAGAAACAGCATCTCATCTGTTGTTATACAGTTTGTGTAAGTCATCCTCTAAACCTTCATCAGTGCTCACAGGATGCTTCCTACAGGATGCCAGTGGCTAAACATTTTGTTAAAAAAATTCCAACAACACCGTTTTATCTGATCCAACCATACCAGCACAACACACACGCACTAACAACCACCACTACATCATCGGCACTGCATTGCTGAGAATGATCCACCACCAAAATAATACTGTGGTTCGGTGGGGACCCTGTCCATTAAACAGCCATAAATAGTAAAGGGGACTAAAAGTATACAGAGAAACAAATGGACTACAGTTTGTACTTGTAGAACTACAAAATGCACCTATAGTGCTCACAGAAAATATTTTTTGTGAGCAGCGTATTATGTTAGTGGAACTGCTTAAATGGACACAGAGTGCAGAAGTAAGGTCTAGCTAATAAAATGGTTTGTGAACGTATTAATTCTTTTTAAATACCAGATCTCATCCCATTTTATATGATGTTGTGAAACAATGGATATCCTTATTAGCTGTATTTATGATTAGAATGTTTGTGACAGCAGGAAAGTAAACTGATTTCCACGTTGACATTTTAATACTTCAGATATAATGGCAAAACATACATGCACTCAGTACCTTCACACAGTGCATAAAAACTGTGGGGCATAAATCAAGGGTAAATTGCAGTTTCCGTGAACTTTGGGCTATACAGTTCCTCTACTGTAGGTTGATTAAACTACCCAAAATGACATACAACAATTCAATTAATGTCCTACTCTACTTCCATTTTCTCTTATTATTAAGTTTGGTCACAAAACATACAATGACATATATACAGCTTAATTCACCTACAGCATTGGCATCAGCAGCAACCCCTTGGGATGGCAGCAATTTGGACTTTGTCAGTCTTCTACTTTGTAAGCTAGCCTGCAAAAAGTCCAGTGATGCTCCACAGTGTTCTCATTGGCACGCTCGCTCATATGATGGACACGAGTGTTCCGGATTGTAAATCCCTGCTTTGTGATGTAGTCCATAAGGTGGACCCTGAGAGACACCTCTTGATGGTAGTCACATGGTCCGAAGGTGAAGGAAACTTGACAGTCTCGTGTGTCCATCATGTGTTTGTTCCACTTTGTGAAGTTGTTGGAGATTCCCTCTAGCAGTGCGTGGACCTTGGTGGTTACCGTCAACTGGGTAATGATGACAGCTACTGGATTTGAATACTTGGAGAGTTTGCGGGTACTGGACAGCTCCACCATTTGTTCAAAGGTGTCCAGAGGATACAATGGCTTGGGGTCATTGAGGCATTGGATTAAGGGTTCGATCTGATAAAAGTCAGCCTCTTTACGTAGGAGATCCAGCTCCATGAAGTCACCCGGTAGAGTAAGTTCAGATGTGCGGAGGAAGTTCAGTATGTAACGGAACAAGGTGCCATCCCGGTCGATGAAGTAGTGTCCTTGAGCATCTCGCGTGGTGGGTAAGTCACCACGAAACATGGCACCCAACATGGAATCAGGATAACGCTGAAGTGTGGACACTGAGGTGGTGTAGAGGTGACCTCCAACATTTAGAGTAACTGGGAGAGTCATCTAGAAAAGACAGTGGAATAAAACACTTCAGAAAAGGTGGACAATAACTGTTCCAAAACCTTTAGTCAATATATACATAGACAGATTTGGTAACCAGCTTGTTGTAACCACTTATTAAAAATATTACAGCATCACCTACATTTTGCATACAATTATTGACCAGAGTCAATCATGGCTGTTGGGAGCTGGCAGTACAAACAAATATGAATAAATTATTCCAGTGTGTATGCAGTGTTTAAAGCTATACAAACACTGATTCATCTGTTACCACTGCACCTAAAGTGTCAGCTTCACTGCTGTGCTAAGAGACCAAGACCAAGTAAGATTGCTTTCAGTCATATGAGCGAGAGGCTCTACATTACTGAAGATGAATCCCCATGTCAAGAACGGTTACATCACAGCCTTTGAGAAAACAATAAATGTTTCCACCATTTAGCAGATGCTCCTACCCATAGTGACGTTCATCTTAATTCTTATCATAAAATCTTACAATCCAAGCAATTGTGGGTTAAAAGCTTTGCTTAAGGACCCAGCGGTGGCAGCTTGGCAGATGCAGGATTTGAACTCTGGATTTTCTGGTCCATAGTCTATTACCACTGTCCCTGTTCAACAGATAAATACAGTGGTATGAAAAAGTGTTTGCCCCCTTCCTCATTTCCTGTTTTATTTTTGCATGTTTGTCACACTTAAGTGTTTCAGAACATCAAACCAATTTAAATAGTAGTCAAAGACAACACAAGTAA
>JAUZSU010030884.1:0-10420 GCA_034780255.1 Parotocinclus maculicauda | reverse complement strand
TATGTTACATAGCACGTCCCGTCTTGTAACATAGGGCATGTTCGTTTAATCGGATCAGCCGGTTATTAGGACCAAAATGATCGCGTCCCGAAGTGGTCCCATTAACCGGAATCGACTGTATTAGTATACCCTCTATTTTATCTGTCAGGCTTTAGCTTTACATTTAATTGCATTATAGTGTGCTTCTCTTACTTACTAGACCTATCTGGGACTGTTTTTAGCACATTATGGGTCACACCATATAAATTTTCTTCCCTGTCTAATGATCTGTTGTACTTACCCCAGTGCAGCTCCAATAGCTGAACCTGCCATCAATCCCCTCAAGCCCAGACTCATCCGGAATACACCCCCAGTAACAGCTACACACAGAACAACGGGTCCAAACACTGAAATGTCACCAACTTTGTGTAGGAAATACGACTTTTCCTGCTGTGCAGGTAAATTTGTACAAAATATTTATATAAGAAAGTGAGAGAGCACATACCACCTGCAACAGCAAAATAGCTCCAGGAATTGTCATCTCTGTACACTGAAAGACCGGTACTGACAGTGCTGGTGAAGACAGACAATAAACAGCAGTCATTAAGTCATAGCTGTTATCTGTAATATTAAACTCTGAGCGCTAACAATGGCTAAAACCTTTATGTTTAAGAACTCACTTAAAAAGTGTTACAAATGCAGCCATTCTCCAACTCCACCTCCAGCCATATCTCACAAAGCCTCGGATAGCTGCATTATGGGCTGAACGCTTAAAAAAAGATAAAACATAGAACATTACGTTTTAAAATGGTGAAACATTGGTTACAATTTGATAAGGCCCAGTCTCCCTAATATGAGATGGAACAAGGAAAAAATCTAATATGGTTGGTTGTTATATTTAAATACAAGCTGTAAATGGCATTCAAAACTTTGTACTTGTCCTAGTATAAGTAGTACTACTTTGTTTGTCCCTCCAATACCTGTATATTCTCCAACCTATAACTATATAAACTGATTCATTACACCCTTTTCATCTGGCTGATCTTTTGCGATGTTTCATAAAACTATCAATGTATTTTTTTGGCTTTGGACAAAATACGATTAGTTGTTCAATTACTCGTGTTTATAGCGGCAACCATGACACATTTATGAATTGTTTGCATTTTCTTGTAAAAATATACATTATATTTCAATTACAGAAACATAAATTGACTATGGTAATGTTCGGTCAACGACCAGTTTGACAGAACGTAATGCATATGTATAGTGGAATTACTCTCCTCAGCCTCTAAAGAAATGCCTATGACAGGGCACTGAGGAAGGAACCTAGGTTTGACTTAATAGTCAATCCTACGATTCAGGAGGAACTATGCAGGTTCTTCCCAGGCTATGGAACAGTGGAGCAACTTTTTTCTTTACTGGTCTGTGTTGGTGAAGCAGGAGCTTATTCCTTAGACAATGTTCAAATCCATGTTCTTATCTTCACCTACGGTCATGAGTTTTGAGGGCAAAGTCATGGGCACACAAGAATCTGTGGCCAGGAAAAGACCTGGGCTAACCTGACCTCAGCCTGTTACCCCCAGCATCCTTAAATATGGAATTTATGCCATTCTTCATTTGCTTACCACAGCCTCCACTCTGCTGCGGTAGATCTCAGCCTGGTTGAGCTGGATAAATCGCTCACGGGCATGTCTGGCTCCAGGTAGACCTCCATAAAGTAGTCCCACTAACGCTGCTGTAATAGCACTCTTAGCCACACTCCTGATTTCTTCAGAATATACCTGTCCATCTCTAATGAAAGAAAACAATGTACAGGTGCATCAAAAAAACTGGACATTATAAAAAGTTTGATTTTTGTTCATAAAGGTAAAGAATCAAATATGTTGTATTCATTACATGTAAAGTGGCACATTTAAGCTATTTTTATTTTACTTCTAATCAGTGGGGACTATAGCTCATGAAAAGTAGAAATCCAGTATCCTATATTACTGTATTAGAATATTTTATAAGGTCATTCAGAAAATTATGATCTTAATCAGTTGTAGCCCCTTTCCTAAGGCCAGAAGAATGTTTGTTTCGCAGATCCGCCAACGATCATATTTGTAAAAAACAAAAAAAAAAAAACCAAATTGGTATTTCTCCGATCTGCTGCAGCACCAATGGTTGAAATTTTTTTTTTATTTTTTTTAAATTTTCATTTGTTTTAGCTTTTTCCGCCCTCCAATGGAGAGCCAATGGTTTTCTTCTGTTTATTTAATTTTTTTCCAGATTCACTTTAATTTAATTGTAGGTTAAATCAATTTTATTTTTAAAATTTTATTTCTTATTCCCTTCCTTGTATTGATTCCACATAGTCTTCTAGAAATTGAAAAGTGTTGAAAAATAAAGATTTATTTAAATTTTTTTTCCTTCCTAGATTCTTAAGTAGGGACTCTCCACTCTTAAGTTCTTGAACAGACTCTTCTTGGCAATCATTTCAATGGTGTGATCATCCATGTTGCTCATGCATCATTTCCTACTGCATTTTGCACTTCAGTCAACTTTTCATTAACATGCCTTAAAACAGTCTGCCATTCGCCACCCTTTCCAGCAATTACCTTTTGTAACATACCCTCCTTGTGGAGGGTGACGAAGATCATAAACTATAACAATTATCAATTCAGCAGTCTTCCCCATAATTGTGGATGCGTGTTCTATACTAGACCAAGAGATGTCAGCACGTATGCTGTTTAAATAGTAATTGACTCAAACTGAATTGCTGTATTATAATAATTTGGATTTCTGATTTTCACTAGCTATAAGCCATAATTATGGCTGTGAAGTTTAAACAAAAATTCTTGAAATATGTCACATAACATTTAATGAATATTAAATATATGGCAGGTTACCTTTTACAATTAAAATGCGAAAAATGACCTTTCACCATATTCTAATTTAAGATGTACCTCTATATTAACCAATACAAGGTGAAAAAGTGATGTAACGAGTCAGTAAATTGTTAATTGCAATCATGTACAAACCCAAGACCTAAACAAATTAGATAAAATCTTTGTGAACACTTTAGAATGTGTTTATGCATTATATATGGTCATCTTCATTCTTGTCATTATAACAGATGTACATCAATTAAATTATATTGCTCACAAAAATTAGGGGATAATTCAAATAATGAAATCCCATAATTAATATCCCCAATTTTTGTGTAGTGTATTACAAGAAAACAAAACAATTGTGTTTATTCAGGAAAAGAAGTCTCTGAAAGTGAAACTAACCTTGTGTCAAAGAGGTCTTTGATTCGGTCCCATCCTGTATTTGGGAGCTCTGGTTTGCCCACATGTTTCGGTAAGGAGTCGAGGCTGACCTGTTGATCTACAATGTCAGCTGCATGGACCCGGGGAAGGATGAACATATGAAGGGCCCTTAGCAATCCAGTCTCAAAGGCCCTGAGGCATGTTGTATAAGGGTCTTTTTCTCCACATGTGGACGTGTGTGTATAGATGCCCAAAGGGAGCATAATGCATCTGCAAAATGTTCAATCACTTGGGAAATACATTTAACCAGGAGTTATAATCATATACTCTAAATATCCATATAATGATGCATATATGGACCTTTTCTTTCAGAGATTGAACTGCATGAAAACAACAACCCAAAACACACCTCAAACTATTGGAAGACCAACAAGAGCAACATGTGGTGGGATCCTAACATTCACGTGACTTTGACAGGTAGTACCATAAAACTATTGCGGACCAAGTACACATGTGAACAGTGTTCCCTAATGACAGTGGCCTCTATCAAAATGATAATGTAACACCTAAAATTGTTCAGAAACATGGCGAAAAGTTCAAGGTGTTCAAGGACTTCAGATTCCCCAGATTATTTGAGTATCTGTGGGACAACCGCAGACGAACCAAATCTAATTCATGAAGGCCCAACTCAGTTAACTTAAAGTTCTGCATCTAATTTAGTGCAAGAAGGTCCCGGGTTCAATGCCAGGGTAAAGCAGCCTGGATCCTTCCCATGTCTGTGTGGGTTTACTCCGGGTACTCCGGTTTCCTCCCATAGTGCAAAGACATGCATGATAGGCTAATTGGTGTCTCTAAAGTGGCCCTTAGTGTGTGATTGTGTGTGTGACCTACAATGGATTGGTGCCCCTTCTAGGGTTGTTCCTGCCCTTGGGCCCAGATTTGCTGAACCACCAGCTGGCCCACGTGGATTAAGCAGAAGATAATGGAATGGAAAAAAAAAAACTATGTGCAATGTATCTAAACCACTATGTCCCGCCATGGTAATCTCTGGTCAACATCAAGTTTCACATAACGTAACAGAGATGTTAAACAGTGTGTACCTGCAAGGGTCACTGGCAATTCGGCGTTTAAACATACTAACACAAAAAGAACAGAAGCTTTGAAAAATGGCATTTATTTGATCCCAAAAGCCAAACTATGAGAACGGAATTGTGTCTTAATGTAAAAAAGCATATCATTAGGAAAGCTTTTATAAACTGAACATACACATTCTGTAATCACGCCATCACAGTCTAATTTTCCACATTGCACCTAGAACAACTGTGCGTACAATCCCATGTGATCACAAATCATCGCAGTACTAATCTACCTAGGAGTACTAAAACATATTCAGCCTCGCAGGGCCAATATGGCTCTGTGTCAGATCTGAAAATGGTCAAATGCATGATGGTGTGAGTAACAAAACGTTCATTCTCAGATGTCTCTGTAGCACTGTTCTATGATCTGAAATTGCCTACATAAATGCAAGTTACTTATACTTATAGCAATCTTAAAATATTGTGCTCACAAAATTAGGGGATATTTTAAAATGAAATATCCCCAATAAAATACCCCCTAATTTTTGTGAGCAGTGTATCTGGCAGTAACATTTTCCATAGCAGCACTAATACAGAGGGCCAGATGGTTATTGCAGTTTCCTAATTGTCCTCCATACAAGTTAAGGATTGTGTAATTGTTTATACACTACTCACAAAAATAAAAATATTTCAAAATGAATAAAATATAAAGTGGTTAAAAAAGAAGCCTTTTATTTTATTTAATTAAACAAGATAATCAGAAAAGCAAATGAAAAGTCAAAGAAAGTTGTTTGATTACCCAAATGAGATGCAAACTCAATTATCATGATTGAGTAACAAGTGATATATTCATGGGGGTGAACAGAAGCATGTTAAACTGGACGAGAGTGCCCCCACATTGACTGTTCAGTAGGGTGTATAGTCACCAAATACTGCCAAAACACACTGACAGTGATGGGGCATGAACAGGATCAGATTGTCCAGCAGTTCTTGTGGGATCCTCTTTATATTTATTTAGAAATATCCTCCAATTTTTGTGAGCAGTGTATTATACTTTACATTACATGAAAGTAAACTTGGCTTTCTAACTGAAAAACATTTAAAAATGAACAAACCGGTCTTAAATGGCAACTGTGGCAATACCGGTAGTTGGAATTTTGCAACAGGTAAAGCTGAGATTTTAACCTATTTCTAAGAAGTTGTCACTTTACAATGTACAGACACCACCTATACAGCATTGTGTAAGATCAAAATGTTTCAGCTCAGATTAACTTCTTGGTTTGTTGAATCTGATACGCATGTTTCACAATAAATTCAAATGCTTTAACGTCCACAAGCCCAAGACAAAAGTTAAGGAATGCATTGCAGGATGAAGTACAATCATGCGTCTTCCTCTACAGTCTGGAATGGTACGACTGCAAGTCAAAGTTCAGATCTGTCAGGTTTGCGTGTGATCTGGTTGTAGCCAGATTTACGCTTGGGTCTGTAGGAGAGCAGCTTGCCGAAGTCAGTGAGTAGAGTCTCCCAGTAGCAGGACACGTCCTCCATACGGAGGTGATCCTCAATAAATTTTTGACCCCTGTAGGGACATGAAACACATGAAGGACATGGAGTTTTAGGAAAGCTACTGAATGAGCAGAGAGAATAATTGATTTGAACCTGTAATCATGAGAGTCGTTGACATTACCTAATTGCAATAGCCTCTGCCGCTCCATCATTTTCCTTTACAAACTGGAGCAGCTCCCTGAAAGAATAGTAATTTTGAAGCATTTCAGTGATAAATGAATGCAAATTCTTATAAATTAATGTAAACTTTTCCACTTATGTAACAAACCAGCACTCAAATTAAACTTTATATATGTGAAGGTACTGATGATATATGTAAGTGATCACAATATTAGAGGAAAATGATAAGTTTATAAGGAAAAACTGTACAATTGAAAGGAGGCTCTAGGACCCTGTTGGGAAGCGTCTAGCCTGGTTACAAGATGAGATACAGTTGGGCTTACAGGCTTATAGTTTCAGATATTGCAGCTGAGCCTGTAGATCCAAAGTCTTGCAACAATCTGACATTCCTATGTTTGGAGTTTTTTCTATACAATGTGAACTAGGGGTGGGCGATAAGATCATTTTAGGGGATGAACAATTACAAATTCAGGACGATCTTATGAAAGAGATCTTAAAAAGGCTTCATGATGATGATCTTAAGACCAACAATACGGCAACACATGGTGGAGCTGGTGACTGGTCACGACTTGGAGACACTGCAAACTACTTTTCTCTTTGCAAACAGACCTGGCGCCTCTGATGGAAACACAACAATCTGGAAGCACCACGAATTGTGTGCCAAAACTCAGATAGCGTAAGAACTAAATGTGGGTGTAAAACACATGATAAGACACCCCATGTTAGAAAACAGGGAAAATACATCACTGATCCTGTCACATTACCTAGACCTGGATATGGTACCCAATAAAATGGCTAAAATGTGGGATTTAACCGACTTCTATAAATAGTTGTTCCTAGATACTAACCAACTTACAAACCAGGTCACGTTTTACACTACAGCTTCTCTTATGTACACAAAATGCTGAGAAAACAACCAAGTTCAAACTTAACAACAACCGTTTTTTTGCCACTGCTAAAGATTTATGATCGACTTCAGGATTGTATTTGTTTTCTTTTGTATTATTATAATAATATTATTCAAGGACATCCAGAACATAATGGTGACAATGAAACATTGACACATGTTCCCTCCTGGCTGTGGGATAGATACTGGACCTCACCATGACCTTGACCAGGATAAGCAGTGTTAAAATGAGGCTATTAAACGGTCAACGTTTGTTTTGTTTGTTGACAAACTTTCCCTCAGAAAGGTCTGCAAAAGACATCTGCAGGATTCACAACATTTTCCCAAGGTAGCAAATGAGTTCAAAGATCTGAAGGTTTTAAAGAAGATCAGCTTTATGATATTGAAGAAAATACCATTTTTCTGTTCACTTTAAAATGATTATAAATGAATGAATATATGAATCAAACGTTCATTCATAACCAGGATTTAAATAGTGATCTATTATTCATAATTGTTCCATTAGCACGTAGTCCAGCGTGTTCGGTTCTCTATAGTGCAGGGTTTACCTGAGGTCAGAGAGGTCCTGTTTAACAGGGATGTAGTGAACCCAGGGTTTGAGCTGTGCATAGAAAAATTCAAGCCATTCCTCTCCTACATGGAAGACCAGCGAGCCACAGAGGAACAGGTGCTTGAAGCGGAAACTGGCTGCTACACCTCGGAAATTAAAAAGGTATCTAATGTGGACAGACAAATACCAAGCGAGTCAGACTGCAGTGATCTGGAAACAAAGCAGCATGATGTTTTAACATGGAATTAAGCTACAGGTATGTGCCCTACAATGTCCGTGCACTTGAACAGCTGAAGCTATTCAGTGCTCAAGTCTGTCATTCGCTCAAAATTAATTACCCTTAATTACTATTTACCAGTCTGTAAATGAACACGGCTAATGTGTTTCAGATAATTTTTTGTGCAAGTGCTTGTATGGATGACTAGACACTGCATATATGAAGCAAGCTGTGAATGGCGTTCATAAATGTATGTGCCTGTCCTGTTGTAACTAAAACTCGTTTGTCATCTAAAACTATCTTTAGGCCAGACTTTTTTAATTGCTTGTTCCTCAGATGTCCCTACTTAAAAATCTACTGAGGAGGGAGGAAAATAAATAAAAAGAAATCTTTATTTTTCAGCACTCTTCAATTTCTCGAGGACTATGTGGAATCAATAAAAGGAAGGAGGAAGAAATAAAAATATATTTTTTATTTTAGAATAAAATTTATTTAACCTACAATTAAATTAAAGTGAATCTGGAAAAAAATTTAATGAACAAAATAAAACCGTTGGCTCTCCACCGGAGGGCGGAAAACGCTAAAAAATATTTTAAATTTGTTTTATTTCAACCATTGGTACTGCGGTGGAACCCCCCCCCCAAAAAAAATTATATATATATATATATATATATTTTTTTTGTATTCTTCCAATATGATCGTCGGCGGATCCGCGAAACAAGCAATAAAAAAAAAGTCTGGCCTTATATAAAACTTTATAAACTGGTTAAAACTTTACAAAATAATTCCGTCAAAGATATTTTTGGTTTCCGTCAAATCGTTTCAATCACTCATTAACCTCTCGTGTTACATCATGTAAGTCAGTTTTCTTAGGAAAATACCCTTTCTATTTACATTACAGCTGCCTAAAGATTATGCGACTATAATAACGCCTGGTTCAACCGTCCATCTGGGTCATTATCTTGTTCCACAGAATGTAATGCGGACAGTAAACTGCGTATACCTGTAGTTTAATATAATTCACTGTATGGATTGTGATTGGAATTGTCTTCAATTCTTCATACATCCATTGCAACACTGTTTAAGAAAACAGGTTGTAGGCTTACTTGTATTCACAATGGTCGACCAGAGCAATTTCTTTGGCTGGGGGTCTTCCCAGAGTATCCTACAGTAGGAAATGTGAGAATTACGACAAAAAAAAATTAAAAAGAGATGACATGTTTAGCATTGAACAAAATACTGGATGGTAGCCAGACCTTCTCAGACTTCCAGGCCTGGTTCTTTGTGTATTCAGCATCTACCAGGTTTGGATCCTCTCTGGACAGTAATATTAAGGGATCTCGTTCTGGACTGGTCCTGGATCAGAAGCAAAAGATAATCAATGTTCAGATTTTCCGATTTATGACATCATACTGAGCTCTTCTTGTGGATGATCTTTCCCATAAGCTAATGACAACTGTGATATTTGGATACACATCAAGCATATTTCTCAGAAGGAAAATGGTAAGGATGTGACTCACCTGGAGCCTCTGAAGAAGGCCTTGGATATTTTCTTTTTCCAAGGCCACTGAACTGCTGCCCTGGGGACCAATAGAGAGATAAATAGCACAAATGAGTAATATGAGACTTTTTTATTCCATAAATTATAAGCATTATTGATAGAAAGACAAAATTTTCTGTCATATTCTGGCTCTGAAATAGAAGTTCCCAAAAACAACTGTCATTCCAGTCATCCTGCCCAAGGCTTCCTACTCCAGCCTTCCCACTGCAGCTGTGCAACTCCAGCTATTTCAGCCCAGTCATACTAACCTAGCCCAGTCATTCCAGCTACCCAGACTTAGACCAGACCATTCATCTCACCTCACATAATAATTAAGCCACATTTTCAGAGTTTCCATCAGGTCCCAGCAACCTACTCCCGTGGGTTAAATGGGTGACATTACTGTTTCTCTCCACCTTAGCCACACCAACCCAGACATACCATCTCACATCACAAATCCCATTTAATTTGAACCATTCCTCCCCAACCATCGCATTCCAACATTATTTTTCTCTGCCCATTATTAATAAACTCACATTTTCAAATCTTCTCTCAGCAGATCCCAGCGACCCAGTCCAGTTGGGTAAATGGGCCAAACTGCAGGTCCTCCCTCCCAAAAGGTCCATGCGGGATACATTATGTCCTGATAATCTGGGGTCTAACAGAAACATACTCAAAAGAGTAAGTTTATTGAAAATAAAAGACAAAAGAACTAAGAATATGTTTAATATGGCTACAAGCTTTACAAGCTTCAAATGCAACTATTGTGGTGATCAAAGACTATCAGAACGGACACACAACAACAAACTGAGGCAAGCAGTAGGTCACTGATCACATCTGTGTCATGATGCTCCCTGACTAGACCAAAACAGGTCATGCTTGCTATTATTAGTTAAATAAGGGCAGAGCTTTATAAAACACTAGACAGAAAGCATTAGAAAGCATACGTTTTTAAGTGGCTATAAACGCTCACCTTGCTAAAGGAGAGTACAGGCAGTACAGGCTGAACCCAGGTAGGCACTTGAGGATAGTCACGCACGTTGATCACCATCTCCATGTCAGGCAGCTTGTCAATTACTTTCAGAATAAAATGCTCCAATCCACTACACCTGCAAACAGAGGATGAGTCAATTTGGTTAATGGGACCAGCCGCTTATTCGGACCAAATCCTAAAGTAATGAAACAAATCCTAATAAATACGTGTAATGTTATTT